>CAUYSK010100535.1:0-78947 GCA_963575035.1 Avahi laniger
AAAAATTAGCCGGGCATGGTGGCGCATGCCTGTAGTCCCAGCTACTCGGGAGGCTGAGGCAGGAGGATCGCTTGAGCCCAGGAGTTTGAGGTTGCTGTGAGCGAGGCTGACGCCACGGCACTCACTCTAGCCAGGGCAACAAAGCGAGACTCTGTCTCAAAAAAAAAAAAAATAAATAAAAGGCCAAGGACAGAAGCTAGGGCACTGAACACAGAGCCCAGGGACTTTACCTTTTGGCACTCACATTTCTGTTGCTTCACATGGCCATTTATTTACCTCACTGACAAGCTGAAGGGGCAGGGCTCCTGTGGGGTCAAGTCCAGCCTCAAGTGCAGTCTGGACGACTGCCGAGGGATGATCTATTCCTGCAGGTGCGTGGGCGAGGGAGGGCGGGGCAGGAGCAAAGCTGATGCGTGACAGCTGCTCACAGGACCAAACGGGCAGCGTTTGGCCAACGAGGTCTCATTAGTCAGATCTATGTGAATATTAAGAAGTTGAATGAAATAAATAATTTTTGTCTTTTTTTTTAGGGTTCTTGGGTAAACTTTCATATATGACAAAGATTTTGCTATTTAAAAAAAAAATAAAAACCAATCACCAAAATTTTCCATTTGGAAAAACGCATTCACAGGGGTCAGAAGCTCAGAGCGCAGGTTCGGAGAAGCCGGCCGGGGCGCCCAGCCGCCCACCTGGCCGATGCATGAGAGAATGAGGTCGGGCTCACAGAGAAGAGGAGCATGGAAGAAGAACGAAGCTATTTTGTCTGAAGTTCTTTTACAAATTTATTTTGGAGAAATTCCGGATGAGGTTTTCTGTAGAGAATAGCGCACCACAAAGTTTTGTGTATGCACTTTTCAGACACCAAATTGGATTCCTCTTATTAAATAGGCATTTTTTTCTATTATACTCACTGAAAAAAGCTGCTGTGGATTTTTAGAAAACCCAAGGTCTGAAAGCCCTAGAGAGGCAAGGCAGGGGACCCGGGAGGACAGGCAGTTTGCTTCAGGCCACTGAGTTCCGTTGTCACTGGCACCACCCGGAGGAGCTCCTCAGGGAAAGGCAGACATCCCCCTGCCTACCTCCACCACTCCTGGGGCCCCAGAGCCAAGGTCGCCTTTCTCCCACAGGCTTCCTGGTTTCTCGCACCTTCCTCATACACGTAGCCTGACCTCGTTGGGCAGGTTAAATGGCTGGACTGTTATTTACATTTAGGACACTGATACACTTTGTAACAATTCCTGGTGATGCTCATCAATACTGACAGTCACCCAAAGCAGTATTTCCTCATAACATCTGAGGCAATAGCACTCTTTTCTAGCAGCTACAAAGAGCAGAGCTTTGCTTGTGCTAATAATGCACACGTTTCATACGGGATCCAAGAGTAAACAGTAAGCCAGCTACACTAATATTCTTGTATTTATATAAGATTCAGTAGTAGGGTATGTTTCTTATAATCTAGCATTTAAGCATCCAAAAATATTTCAGTTATTTAATACTGATTTACTAGTTTACTACTGATGAGCTTTAGTCTCTGTGCTTAAAAGACCATTCTAGCTTATAAACTATAGTTGAATGATAGTCAACTAAGGCTGCCTAACTGTGTGTGACTTAAATAGGACATGTGACAATCAATCAATCACAAAAGCCAGAGCCTTGTGGTTTAAAAAACAATATTATGATCTAAAAAATAAACTCCATTTAATATTTCTAGGGACTCAAGTTTATTTCAGAACTAGAATAGACTAATGAACACTTTTAAAAGTAACATATAATATTTATTATTTCTAGAAAGAAAATTCATATATGTGAATTCATAAATATTACATACTACATATTTAGGCTATATAATCTAAATATATAATAATGTATAACTACAAAGCTAATATTGCCATTATTTCTATTATTTATCAACCTACCTATTCATACTGACTTTCAGTTTCCTTTGCTCTTTAACAGAGGGTTCCTGATTTGAGTATATCACTGAAATTTTTTTAGCCACCCACCTGCATAATAAGAGAATGTTCGCTTGTTCCTATCAAAAACGAACCAACGTTTTTTCCAAGTTTTAATTTTTCCACCCATTTTGATGAGGAATCCTCGGCAGGTCTTCTCTGTGATTGATACATGATAACAGGTATCGATGTTGTGGCCAGCAGTCTCCACGTGGCTCCGCAAATCAAAGTCTTCCTTCCGGACGGGCAGATAGCGTGTCAAAGGACGGGCCTGGAAAAGTGTAACCCCCATCCCATCGATAGCTAATTAATTGTTTTGTTTTAGGTCACAGATGTTTAGAAGCAGAAATTAACCGTAAAGCCTATGGTTTAAAATGCCCATCTAATGACAAAAGACTAAGATAAACAAAGGACTTATCATTTGGAGTCTAAAACTGGATAATATTTTGAGAAGAACCCTATAAAATGTGTGTGGGTGGGGAGTGGATAAACTCAGGCCAATATATTCAATTACTTAAGATGGGTGGATGAGAAAATGGAAAAATGTCATTTATCTTAGCTTAAAAGAGGTATTTAGCAAATGCAGGGAAATGAAGCATGAAGTTGTCCGGGCTGCAACCTGCAGATGAGGCCTCCTCCACTGTAAAGGTTCCAGAAGTTGTCCCTGCCACAACTCAACAATTGTTCTCATTAAGTAATCTCAGTCATGACATGATTTTTTGAACACTATTTAGTAGTACACCCCGGCCCCTGAAACATCCCACAAAGCTTTGGCTTACATACACTCTGGTAGAAACCGAAGGCAGAAATGTATGTTTTGAAAAGTGAAGCTGAAATAAAATAAGAAGTGGAACCAAAGCTGGACCTAATGTAATGAATTGTCCAGAACCAGATGCCAAAGGGATGTACTTAGATATTTTTTATGCTACTAACAGCTAGAGGAAGGAAATATCTAATCCGGGAAGCATGTATCACCATGGGTGATATTTCTAAAATGGTGTCTTATTTTATGTTGTTAAATAACCCTACCCCTTTGCCCTGGAGAAATGATTTAATCATATACTTGGAGGCAAAACTTATAATCAGGATTAAAATAGAATTGTGCCTTTTGGTTTGCTTCAGATACTAAACAGGCACGGATGATCTCCACTGCAAATCAGAATTGGCAGAGGTTGGGCACAATGAAATAAAATGAACAAGTTTTATTTTCTATTTTTCCTTCAATATTTAACCTTTGATTCTGTGGTATTTTGACAGTAGACAGAGGCTTACAGATACCTCAGAGCATATAGTCTTAAAGATGGTCCCCAACTGCTGTAATATCAAACTGCCAGCAATCATAAAGAATAAGGGAAATGATGCCTTTTGCCTTTGAATCTAGGAAGCCTTGATAAAACTGATTTGAGCTTTGAATTACATGGTAATTTTAGTTTAACAAAACTTTATTTTAGTTCCTCAGAAAACATGCATTACATAAGCAGTTATCAAGGCATGAACAGAGATTCAAACTCTATGATGACCAAGATAAGGAGTTAAACAAAATGGGTTATTTCTCCAAATTTTGCTTGAATTCAGGAATCTTGTGCACAGGTGTTGAGTACTGGTGTAGCAAAGGGGACACATGTGACAATCTAATGGTCAGAAAAAAACCAAAATACCACCACCACCGCTACCACCAAGACACTGGCTCGTAAAATTATCCTGTTCTGGAATGTTTGTTCCTAAAAGATGACTTAATAGAAGCTCTTCCCTTCCTCAACCAAAGGTCTTAGTTGGGGTGTTGTACGTGTTTTCAGCTGCAAATCCAGTTGTATTTTTCAAAGCTGCTCGAAAAATATTCTCCTTTTAAAATGTACCGCAAAGAATGGGTAGAAGAACAAATGCCACTCTCAGCAAAATGTTCCATGCATGACTAGAGAAAAGTGTCATTTGGTTGGTAGTTCCCTAAGAGTTTTGAGATTAAACTCACATGTTTTGCACCCTAATGCACACCCTTCTCTTAACCCCCATATTAGAGTGCATCCTGACACAGAATGGCTGTCTTCTATGGAACGACCACCAGGGGGCAACCTACCCTTATCCATTCAGATTGACCCACCAACCTGAGCTCTTTGCTTCTCCCTTATTTTTACTTCCTTTTCTATTAACTTCTGCCTTTGGCTCGTTTCTTCCTGCAATCGCTTTTCCAGGATTTCTCGGCGTCGCTTTTCTTCTTCCAGAGCTCGTTTTTTGGCTTCCATTTCCCGTTCCTAAATATTACATAAAACGATGATTATTTTAAGACACACTGGTAATACGTGAATGATTCCAACTAATACCAAAAAGAAAATTCTCACTAGACAATTTTTGTTTTGTAGTCTAGTCTCTTACAGTATATAATCTAGATTAAAGCAACCCATAATCATCTCTGGCATAGCTTTCAAAATCATCATATGCCGAAATGCAACCACTAAGTTTGATTAACAATTAAATTTTTGTCTTAAGTGAAAATACAGCTTGTGACTACATTCAGTCATTTCATTTCAATGACCACAACTCTCCCATTTTTAATAAAAAACCTCACAAACTGTCACCTAACACTAGTCATGAGATTTAGCCTTTCTTTCGACTGCTGTCTTCTGACCGCAGGCCATGGGTCCTTACAATTCCTGTTGTTGTTGGGCAGCTTCCCGGCTGACGGTCGCAGAGGAAGCACATGGGGAAGTTGAAGAGGAAAGGAGGTGCCCGTTAGTTAGGGCAGGATGCAAAGGCATTTGGGGGGATTCCTAAGGAAGTTCGGATTCTGGCTTGAAATACAGTCACGATAACGTAGCATTGTAAACATTTCAATAGTGCAGTTAGTACAAGCTGGGAAGGAAGAAAAAAATGCATAAAGACATGACATTCCTCCCTGTTTCTTGGCAGGAACACAAAGTGGCCATCAAATAAAAAATACAATACAAAGCATTCATTTCAGTCTCTGTCAACACTAATATATATATATAATATATATATATTATTTCAAGTTATAGAAAGTTGTAGCACAGTAACGAGCCTGAGAAATCATCTCTTTAACACCTTTGCTTTTCAGATAAGAAAGTGAGGCTGAGAATTGTTAAGTGACTACTCCAAGATCACCCTGCTTACTGAGGCTCATTGAGGAGGAACATTGCCTGATGCCAAGTACAGGGCTCCTTGCACCAGCATGTTACAGACCTCTGGTGTAAAGACAGTAAATTTACCCTGGATTCAAGCAGCCGTGTCTTTTCTGCATGAGCCTGCTTCAAGAGTCTCTCCATTTCTTCTATTCTGGCAATATTTGAAGTGCTGGCACTGAATCAAACACAAAGGCCTTTTAAGAATATTGGTTCAGATTGATAAATCTCCCTAATACACTCACACGTGCACACGCACACAGAGGGCAAGGGAGTTGCATGACAAAATCCAGGCATATATGACATAAAGGATGTTACTTACGAGTCACGGGTCTGAAGAGGCAAATCAATTCAACTCTGAAAATTGTAGGTGACACTGACTTACCTCAGTTTAGGAGACAAAATATAGGCAAGTAAAATAACGCCAATGTGACCTGCTTTACCCACAAGTAAATAAACCAAAACCCAAATCTTACAAAGTGTGACTTCTTAATGCTTCCTCCAAAGTGTAAAAAGAATGGCCTGTGGGAGTCCTTCCCATCAACTTAATGATTTAGAGATATCAGACTAACAAGACTGTCACCAAAGTTCTATATAAATGACACCTAACTTTTGAAGTCACTTTATTCAGTTGGGGAATATGTATCACTAGCTGCTTTTTGTTGTGCCTTTATACATGTGGACATTTTATTTCCTAAATGATGCCTATTTAAAAATGACTTCTATAGTCCTGTATAGGACTTCTATAGGTGGCCAGTTTTGTAAATAATGCCCACCCAGCATACCAAGGAGGAACTGCACAAAGGGAGTCAAGAGCTTCAAAAGAAATGACAAGACATCACACAAACAAGTGAAAGAAAAAACCAAATGGGGTGAGTGAATGTTGCCAGAACAGGCAGGATAACTAAAAAAGAAAGAGAAGAACTTGAAGACGATTAACACAACAAGATTTTATTTTTCACTTGCTTGTGTTTTGACTATTCTGGAAAAGAAGGACTGTGGTCTAGGTCAAAACGTATTTACTCTGATGTTTCCGCCTGGAGAACCCATGTTGTTTCTTACGCAGGTGTGCCTGTATGGTCATTTAAGGACCTGTCTTCTTTTCCTAGACTCTCCTGAGGACAGACAGCCTTTTGTGCCTGCATCCCTCATAGCTTAGAGCCTGGCACATACATGGGACTCACATTTGTTAGACATGTTCAGGTAAAAATAAATTCATAAAAAATCCATATAAAAATGAATAAGCAGAGCCCTTTTGGTTATATTATAGCTAATTATTAATATAGCTAATTATTAATATATCCTCAAATTATATTTTCGATAAAATCAAACCTGCGATGGTTCAAATGTAGAGCTCAGAGTTCTACTAAAGAGACAAATCACCACAGTAACACAGAGTGTACATATAGTTTATCTTAAAGTCAGTCTTGCATGCCCCATTACAAAACACATCCATCAAAGAGAGGAACTGCCCTAGGAATACTGGATTCTCACAAGCTTAACAATTAGGCTGTACTTTCCAGGGTTACCTTGGGCCACTTTTTAAACCAGGTGCTTTCTCCTGTGACAGAGAAGAACATGGCCATACCTTCTCATTATTCTCATTAGCTGTTGGGGGAGGTACAAAAGGATAAGTTCTGTTCTCTTCAGCTAGCAAGAATTCAAGGGAAAAAAAGGCTTTAATTTGTGTGCAGGAATTCTTAGTTCCCTTCATTGAGAATATCTGACTTCATGGATAAAAAATGGGAAAAACTTCACTGGCCCAACTCAGAAAGCCAAAGACAAGCATGTAGGCCATATAATATTAATTAATAGCACAAAACTGTATTCTATAGTGTTGTCTGTGACATCAGATATGTATGTCTTATGTCTCCAATTTATTTGGAAGTAATTTGAATTTCACTAAGTTTCAGATCTTAAAAACTCATCAAGTTAAAAAAAAAGCTATCGATAGCATAACTCCTATTTATTCCCTTTTTTCATATAGTCGATGTTTATTTCAATTTCACTGTTTACCATTTTTTTGGCTTACTTGCCTCCCCCCCTCTCCCACCAGCTTTATTGAGTATACATATACTCGAAAAATAAAAATTATATACATTTACCATGCACATGTTTTGATGTATGTATACGTTGTGAAATGATTACCATCATCAAGCTAATTAACACATCCATCACCTCACATAGTTATCATTTGTGTATGTGCATGTATGGTGAGACAAATTTGCCCCTTAATTCTTTCTACAACAGCATTATTACAAAATGATAATTTATAGCAAATAGTTGCATATGGCCATGATCATTTTCCATAGTTACTCCACATAGAGCTGACCCTTTGGTGTTATCATGGATAACCAATCCCCATGGTCAGAAATTACTAATAGTGTTTATTTCATTGTGCTATCAACTCCTCTGAATGTCAAAAAACTGAAGCCAAAGTAGAAGATGCCTGTAAAAGACTGAGTGTAAAGTGAAGAGAAAAACAGGCATTTCTCTTCTGTGCCACCATCTACCTTAAAAAAATTCGTGTGACTCTAAGATGAGCTTTTACTCATTATTATGTTGGAAAATAATGTGATAAACATCAGCAAAACAGGTAATAAGAAACTAATGTTTGGAATGGGTATTATGACAAAGCATCCTTAATTGGCAATTTCTTAAAGATTGGTAGAAAAAAAGAATAAACAACTAAAAATTTGCTTTGCTTAAGATTTATTTAAATTATATATTCCAATACCCCCAAATTATAAGTCTATTAAACAGGTAATTCCATGTTGAAACTCTAGTGGCATAAACTTGGTCCCGTGGTTTATTATGTCAAAAAAAGCCATTTGTACAATTACAGAATTACTCAGAGTTGTGGGTACATTTGCCCTTCACTCTCTGTTGAGACATCATTTTTTTGACTACCGGAAAGTTACGTGAGTCAGACAGTTTTTGCTTTTTCTGCATTATTATTTACACTGTAAACAAACATAAAGCTCAGAAACTAGGATTGGGATCTTAGAAAATAGGCAACTGAGAGTCAATTCTGCATGAAATCTCCATTCTGCTAAAATTATCGAATTGGCTTATAGAATAGTTATCCGAGTACCATCTGCAATGATACTTATTATTACTATTGCCATTATTAACTCACTAAGCCCTGATTTTGTGCTCATTCTTTGAGCAGGCAAAGAGATCTGAGAGTTTATCATCCTCTTAATGAATAGGCTCTGTGAGGTATATCAGGAGAAAGAACAAAAAAGAAGTTAGGCTGGATCTAGAATGCCAGCTTCTGGGGTCTGGCTTTATTCATAGGTAGTGGGGATGTCATCAAAGCTTTGGAAGAGGAGAAGTACCGTGGCCAGGTTTATATTTTAGATATGCCTTTGGCCCTAATTCTGTAAGACCCCCTTTGCTTGCCTCAAAGTGTGAATACAAATGTGAATGGTTAAATCCTTCCAAAAATTTTAATATACTGAATAGCAAAAGCTTTCCTTTTAATAAAACATAGGCAAGAACTCCTTCAACGTTCTGACTCTTGTTGCAAATTATTTCTTTATTTAATCAAAAGCAGTGCATATGAAGCTTAGGGTCAACCAACAGAGGCAAATCAATTTTGACAGACAATGCAAATGTGAGCTCAAGGGACAGAGATAGGGCAAAAGGGGAGAAATCGATTCTATGACATCTGATTGTCTAAGTCACACAAGATACACAGAAACTAATTTCAAAGATCACCATGATACCCAATCCTCTTCTGCACTGCAGACCCCTTTATGTCTCAAAATGTGGGCTTATACATATACACCATCCCAAATTGATGGCTTTACTTTTTGAAACTAGCAGCTCTTTTCCAAACCAGAAAGCTATCCATAAATAAATCTTACCTGGAGATATTGTCAGGTGAACAAGCAGAGATGCTGGTCTCCATGCTATCAGAGCTGTCTAGGCTCAAAGTATCAAAGGCCTGGTCCTTGTAGCTGTGATCCGGGTAATGAAAACTATTCAAATAGACATTTGATTCAGATGCTGTGCGGTTGTAAAATTCAGATTTCTGCCTTTGTCCTTCACTCATCTGTTGGTGATTATAACCTAAAGAAAGAGCCATAAATATGTTAGTATGCCTCATTTTTCAGTCTCAAAATCTTGTAAGTCTACAGACTCAAGCCAGCAACCAGAAACATCTGCTTATGAAACTTGGGCCTTGGTCTAATTTGTTTTAAAACCAAGAAGATGAAAGAAACATCATGCCCAGTGCAAGCAAGAGTTTCAAAGAAGTGGTTTGCTGAGTGATTTTATTTGTCAGGGGGATCACTTGGCACCTTCCTATGCCATCCCTACATCTCCGCACAACTGAGAATAATACATCGACACACACACAAACACAAAAGAAACAAAACACAAACACAACTGAAGGCCCTGAATCCTCTGAAAATAGCTGAGTCCAAGTGAAGTGAAGATGAATCCTAGGGACAAGCAACCCCAGGGTTCTAGAGCAGTCGCTTCTCAATGGTATTCACGTTTGAGGAGCCCTTGATTTGGCCATAAAACAGCAGGTGAAATCCTTTAGGTACAGGATTTGAAAAGCTTGCATTTCACACCATCGCTAATGCTTTTAATCTGGTTAAGATCCAAATTATGCAGTTTTTCTCATTCTCTATTTTTTTCAGTTTTTCTTGTCTGCTGAACTTATTTCAAACATTCAGAGTCAACGATACTGCCAGTGACTGCGCTTCTCCTAATTAGGTGTATGTAGCTCCCTTCTTTTCCCACCTTAACAATCGGGCTTCAGCTAGCTAGTGATGACAGCCATTTGAAAATGTAGGCGTCAGTATGACCAAAAGCACCATAAATAAGAGGTTTTTTCCTTACTCTGGTGCCAGGTCAGCTGGCACATTAGGTTGTTGGTGTGCACCTTGTGTTATTGCTGCGGCTTGCTCTCTGATGGCTGATTTGGAGCATTACAAATAAAATTTTCTTCTTTTCAATTCTCTATCATATACTCAGGAGGCAGGGATCCTACTGATAAACAAATTCCGCAATTCATTAAAAAAGCTTTTCTCTAGCCAGTACTGTAGTAGTTTGTAATCTCGTTCTCCTTGTTAAGAGAAATGTCTGCTTGAATAGTTTCCATTACCCAGGGAGCTATTACCAGAGCTATTAAGAGTTCACAACTGGGCCATTTGAATTTCTCCTCTTTTCTTGTGCTCTACCTACTTTTCAATGAGGCTTTTAATTAGTACTGAAATGTCCAGAAAGTAGACAAGAGGGCCAAAGAACAGAAGTAATTCCAAACAGCTTCCTCAACTGTTGATTAAACATTTCCATTTAAAAACAGAAGCCACATCCATATGCTTTAACAAAGCATTATATGCCAGAAGTTTTTGTGAAATCATTTTAGTTTCATTCAGAATTTTCATGTCATAAGTATTTGGAACAGTTTTAGATCTCTAAGTGAAAATATGTTATTTCAGATTAAGGCATTTCTGGAAAAATATGTTTTCTTAATGTAATTTTCCATTATAAATTATAAATACATATATATTTTTAAAGCCACATATCACTTAGCTAACAGAAGATGCAAAACATAAACGCACACCATGACTAGATACAATATTAATTGTAATGATTAATGTATAAAACATTAAATGAAGCTAGTGCATTCATATGTGCAAAGCTTGTCTTTTTTTTAAGAAAGGCAAAATAATTCATTACTCAAATATTTACCTTTGAGACCTGAACTTTTGGAATTACCAATTGCTCCTTTTAAGTTGTTTCCAATTATTCGTTACAAAAAGGACAAAAAAAGAAAAAAACACCAAAATTATTCGCAAAAGTCACACATGTATATCTTCTTATCATTTCAAAAAAGGCTTGTGGCACAGAAAACTTTCACATTGGCACAGACTACATGGAAGACATTTCGTTGTTTTAGCATGAAAAACAAATCCCTAAAAGACAGCCATGCAATTTAAAACACACAAAAATTAGCTCCTTGGCTATGATATGTGCCGCAACCTCCTCCTCTCCTTGAGTTTTCCATATTGAGGAAAAAACCAAACCGTCTGAGGTAACTAACAGCCTCTCAGCAAAACAGAAAAGAGGGTGAGCACATTTCTTTTCTTAAAGCAACTGTATGCTCTGCTCCTCTAATCTTCTCGGGTCGTGTCTTGTCTGTTTTTATTTTTGTTTTCAGAAGTATCACAGAATAAGAAAACAAACTTATGACCTTCAAGGGAGGGAGACAGTAAACTGACTCAAATTTTTCAGAGCGATGTGCAATTTCAGAATTTGTACTGTGCTAAGGATGGTCAACATAAACTTCCCAGACCAACTCACTATTTGTTGAGGTTCGACTCTACACCTGAAAGGATCGTCCAGTCATTCTGGTGGTAGGATAAACATTTTACATTTTCGTGGCAACTTAAATGAAAAAGCCTGAGCACAGGATCTTCGTTTCCTGTGCGCCCAGTGTGAGTGGGAGTGTTCACCTTGTGGAGCTACTCATTTCTGTCACCTGGCAACACTCCACCGATCACAGTGAACCTAAGTGTCACCTGGCTTAGCCTCCTCCCTGCTGAACAAATACAAAGAAAATAAGTTACCCCTGCAATTATAAACAAGGGCATGGGCCCCTTTCCTGTGACCATGGAATTGCACCAGCGTGATTCCAAAGAGCTGGCTCTGGGATTGAGGGTCTGGCCTGGCCACCCAAAGCACAGGAACTTTCCAGAGAGGAAACACCACAGAAGATCAGGGGACTGAAGGAGGGTGACCTGGTAGAAGGCCCAAGAAAACCTGCCTGCACAGACAAGGAGCACGAGACTGGCTGTAAACTGGTCTCAGCCTCCACTCACACGTGAGCTTTATCAGGGAGGGAGACACAGACGTCCTGTTCACCGCAGTTTATCTTTATCCCCATTTATTTAGCACGTGGATGTCATGAAATTAAGTCATCAAATGAATTCATTTTTTCATCTGTAAGTTCCACCTATTTTAGTGGTTACATAAGGAGTGGAATGCATCTGTTTTTTTTGGTGGAGCAAAGAAACTGGATTGGGAAAAATGAGACTTTCCCAACCCTGAGACTATTTAGGTTTTGTCTTTGTTTTTTAATTAGTAGCAAGAATAACATCCAGCAGTGGGAAAGCAATTAAAACAGGATAAAGGACCTTGAGAATGCTCTAAATCCTTCCTATCCAGACAGAAATAGCTGTTTGAAGGAGTAGTTTAGAAGGTTTATAAAGCGAGATCTTGTCACATTATAAAGCAAGGCTTGTCGGTAATCATTGCACATCCAAGAAACCAAAACCAACTCGGCTCTCCTCTTGGCCCCAGAAGGGCCAAGAGACCAGATGTGCAAGGCTCCCTGATTGTTATTTTTAAGGCTGGTCTCTGTGAATTCTGGCTAATTGTACCTGAAAAGTCCCTTGTGAGTTAATGATTGTGTGATATATAGAGTCTTGCCAACACATTCCCAATATGTGTTATATACTTTTAAATGGTCATCTGGGCCGCAGTGTAGAAAATGCAATGACTTAAAATTATAACCTAAGTTTAAGAGGATAAAACTAACCAGTATGTCTGAGAATTTGGCCTGTCATAGCTCACCTGCCGAGGAATTCATTCTTCCTAATGACAGTCCACAGCCCAAGGAAGGTGGTACAGGACAAGTCAGGAATGAAGGAGGAGAATGATGGAGAAAGGGAAAAAATACAAGATCAAAAAGGATGACAAGGGGACAGGAAAAAAGACATACAACACTTACAACATGCAATCACTGATGGTGTTAGTAACAATACCAGATTGACAAGATATGATGTTCACGTTTTCAGATTAAATCTAGGTTTCCAGAGAAAAATTCAAGAAAAATGTATGATACATGCATAGTTAGCAAAAAAAAAAAACCAAAATCTGTTACAGAAAAAAAAAAAAGAAGAATTTTTCACGCATATTTGTCAACCAGAAAATAGGAGGAGTAAAAATAAGATTGTGTCTATAAAACAATTCTGTTTCCAAACAGACAGTAGTGAATAATTTTTAAGAGCTCAGGTTTGTAAAACGCCATTCAATTATTTGAAGCACAGTACATCAAACTTTATAACAAGTCCTCTAATATCTTACGTCTCCACCTCCTAGCCACAGTAACAACCATGTTGCTTATTCAAGTCTGTCATTTAAACTGTTCTTATCAAATAGGCTTAAGTGGAATAAGTAGGAGCTTCCAAAATCCTCCATCTTCCCACCGTAGCCTGCCATATTTATACCTGGCCTTGATAAGGGAGAAACACCGTGCTTTACACTTAGCTCATATACATCACAATGCCCACTCTTCTCTTTATATAGATCCTGAGTCTTATGAAACAATGCTTCCACAATGCTCATGCTTCCTGCATGGTCTGACCTTGTGTTAAAAAGCCAAAACAAAGAGGGTCATGCAGTTGCCTGTGAATGAACAGCAGCTGCACCCAGCATTGTGTTTCTTGCAAATGTGTAACAATTTTTCTCTATTGTGTAAAAGGAATAATCATTAGACTAAAAATCCACCATTGTACAGTTTTAAGTCCGCTCATTTCTTAAAGATGACTCGACAGTGACCTTTCAATATTTTCTGGAAACAAAAACACCACACAAGGAGGTTGTCATACCTTTCTTGGACTTTCCTGCATTTAATGAAAAACAAAAGGACAAAGATTTCATTGATTCTAAAGTTTACAAAGGAATAGGTCACAAGTTGTTCAAAAGCCAATAACCATTGCAACTACAGGGGTGAGTTTCTCAGGTCTCTCCTTCAAACTACTCTTAACGTTCTTTGTTTTCTTGACTCACATTGCAGTTCTATTAAAACAGTGCCGATTGAGGAAGGCTTATACTTACTTACACCATCATCCTTGATGTATCCATTACGAATGGCAGCAAAAAAATGGTGTATTTAAGTTAATCGTGTAAGTTCTAAAAAATGATAAAGTCTACTAAGTTTGAGTTAATGAAAATGTGCTAGGTATACTTTTTTCAAAACCACAGAATCTTACTTCCATTTGCTAGTTTAATGAAGCTAACAAGTGCTAGTGCAACAATTCTAAGTGAAATTATGATCCATCCCTCCTGGTCTTTGTGGGCAACCTGTATGGGATGTGCGGAAAATCCTGCCAACTTTACAGTCTGTGGCTCTAAGAACTATAGTTCCCGACTGCTTCTCCTCTTCAACGCACACTTCACACGGCACATCTCCTCGGATCAACACGCGCAGGATGGTTCTCTGTTTCCTCAGAAGCTGCCTCATCAGTGTCACATCAAACTCTTTGAGAGGGTCACCACTTTAGAGTTACAGAGAAAGACTGAAGCTGAAAGTCTTCTCTGAGGTATAAAAGGCATATCAATGAAGAACAAGAACAGAAAAAGTAAATCAAAGGCAATAGATTTTGCAGAGAGCACATCTGTCTTGTGGCCCAGGGAATTGGCTCAGTTTTCCTCTATGAAGCTATTAATAACATAGGGATTCCCACTACTTGGGAGGAAAACAGATTAGAATAATAAAGATTAAACCTTTCTTCAGTTTCACCATATTCTCACGGGAATCCTCTTCCGTGATAATGTTAACAGCTCTTGCTCTTTACAGATCTATCCATTTAGTGCAAAGTTTTTCTTATTCTTTAAGAAAATACTTTCAACCTAGAGTATAATAATTTGTGATCTCACCCTCTTTCCCTAAAGCTCACTCTTCCCCTAATCCACTGTAATCCATGAAGCACACAAGTGTGCTAAATGGTCTTTGTTGGTGGTGTGGCCAAGCCAAGCTTAGATGTCTTCAGCCAATGGGAAAATACGTTTAAAATAAATCTATTAATATTACAGAAAAAAACTTAAACAGAAAATAGACTTGACCCACATGTTAATAGTGATAAAAGAGAGCCAAGATAGAGACTCTTTTTTGTTTATTATTTATAAATATTAAAAGATATTTGAGCTCATTAAGAAATTATGGCAAATAAAATAGAGAAGTTAAGTCAAATGTATTTGATTCAAATATTACCAGTGTAAGCCTATCTTACACATTATAATCTCTTATGAATATTATAGCCTCTATTAACTCTTAAATCACTTTTGGTAATGATTTGGAAACCTCATTCAGGTGATATATATCACATATACACACACAATACATATTATATGTATACATATGTATAAATTTATATATATATGTATGTGTGTATATATACTTATACATTTTTTCCCTAATGAGAAACCAGTGATTATCCCCTAGCACCACTAGCAGAGAGACCAAGCAGTCAGAGTTGAATTCCAGCCTGTTTAGAGGAAAAGCTTTCATTCCATCAATGCAATAACGTGTTTGAAGGCCAAATGTCTGCCACCCTAACGGCATTCCTATTTATATCCTGGGCATACTGCCACCATTGTATTTATTACATTTTATTGAAATCATCTGTTAAAAAAATCTTTCTTCCTCACTAGACTATAGGCACTTCAAAGGTAAGGATCATGTCATTCACTCGCATTCTTGGTATCTAGCACCGTGCCTGCTCAAAAGTTAGGGCCAATATAAGTTGTTGATCTAAACTGCTGTGTTAACACAAGAAATTTAATCCTCTCAACAAGAAGCTCACCTTTAGAACTACATTATAATAATTTCTTCTAGGCCTCACAAAGACTATTTGAGAACATCATTATAAATGCAGTGTATTATTATAAAGAAAACGTGCTGGGAGTCAAAGTCTACCTGAAATCTAACAACTATGTAGTATAAAAACTCAAATCTACCTTAAAAGGCCTAAGAGATTTCTGCTCTGGGCACTAGTGCTATATTTACCATGTCAGCTCAATGATTCTTTAGCACAGGTTCATTCAACCTAGTGGCTCATTATCCCCAGTGGGTGATCTTGGTTAAGAGCCCTGGTAATCTTCCTGGATCTTGTTGGTCTCTCTTTTTTTTCTATTAATCAAATGGAAAAGTTAGTAATTCTCTAGGGGCTTTTCTGGTTTGAGAGTTCTGTTGAAGCTATAAAATACAATGTGTATGTTTAAAAAGTACTAGCTATATGCATAAATAGGAAACGTTACCTTGGTAACTTTTGTAACAATAAGGAGATACATATATATATATATATATACACACACACACACACACACACACACACACACATCCGTCACCAAGGGGATATGTTAAGAGTAAAATTTAGAACTTTGATTGATCCCCCTCTAACCACTCACTCCTGTTGTCTCTCCTTCCCCCTGAGGAATTCTAATGCTTAACAAAAGACCATGTGATTTGATTTACAATGTACATACCTCTGAGCATCCTCCGAGATTCTGAGTCTTTGGTCATGGTTGCCAGCGAGTGAGGGAGCACACTGCCGCAGCTGTTGCTCTGTCCCAGGGGCAGGTGAGCCTGTGGGAACCAGGAGGGAACACTTCAGGCAAGCTGCAGGCCAAAGGGCGCTTCAGGAAATGGCCACATCCCTGTTTCTAAAGCTCCTATCTAAGGAGAGGGCAGGGAAGGTAGTAGGTCTTTGCACTCCATTTATTGATGCTAAATGGTAAAGGCCAGTCACCGTCCCTCCCAAGAAACTCCATGGCAGTTTCGACATCACAGTGCTTCCTCCAATGGCAGCAATTCTAAAAGTGAAGACACTGTCCAAAATCACCTGAGAGAATGACTGAAAGTTCTTCATGCATAAGGAGCAGAGGGCAGATGCAGGGTGAGGAATACATGCACACCATGCAAAAGGACAGGGAACATCTACACTTGTTGCAAATGCACTAATTTCCATCTACTCCCAGTTACCTAGTAGGCTGAAAACTGGAGAAACCTATTAATACCCTAGTGGTTTTAGCATTCTTTTTATATAGCAAAGTCTTTCATGTGAATAGAACATACTCGAAGCAACAATTTATAAAATAGATTACAACAAAGTTACCCTGATTAAGGGCAGGAGAAGGGCTCAAAAGTCTGTCCCATTCAGAACCTCCTTCTCACTTGCCTCTTCCGTTTCTGCAATGACCCTTCAGGCACATCAGGAGAATGTGAGGGAGGATTCAGATGTCAGGCCACCAAGGTGCACATCCCAGCTCTACTACGTACCAGCCCTGGGGACTTGGGTTAGTCACTCAGCTTCATTACACCTCAGTTTATCCATACATACAACTGGGATAATAATTAGTACCTCTACTGCATAGTGTTGCTGCGTTTTTAAATGAGACAATCCACATAAAAGGCTAAGCCCAGTGTGAGGTACATAGAAATGACTGAGTAAGTATTTGTTGCTATTATTCCTGGAACCCAGAGCCTGCATCCTGTCTTATTTCCAGATCTGGGATGCAGCCGTGGGAGTCTATCATGTAAGCGAATGCCACCTGTCACCTGTGTTGCAGCGCATACAATTCCAAATAGCCTCTGAATAGGTAGAAAATGCAATTTAGTTATGATGTCCGCCTCACAAGCAAATTGAATTATTTGTTTAGCATTTTTTCTTAAAGGCCTTTGCATGTTGGTCAATTTAATGACAAGAAGACTCAGGAAACATGGAACCCATGGTTCTTCCTGTGTCCTACCTTTGGGGCGGTGCTTCTCCCCATAGTAGCGCTGCTGAAATGTGGGGAGATGGAAGGTGTGGTTTTCTTTCGAGGCAAAGTGTCACTCAGATAGAGGCCTTCTTTATGTTGTTTTTTCCTCTCTTCCAGACTTCTAAAGTGCTTTAAATGCAAATGTAAAGCAAAATAGCAAAACTTGACTAACTGAAACAGGTCACTGAAGAAATGAAGAATTATGCATTTACAAAGAAGTTTTGGAATTTTAACACAAAATTTTTAAAAAGTTATTCACCTTATACTGTGTTTACTAACAGATTTGAGCTAACAATTGGTTAGATCCTAGACGCTGGAAAAAATTATCATTGAACCTAAAAAAATTTTTTAAATCCACCTTTCCCTTTTTTAGTGCCTGTTGCCTTGGGGCCTCAGGAACTTACAAATTATTAGGAAGGGTGCCACGTGGATGGCAGAACAGCCAGGGGACAAAGCAAGCAAGCAGTGTCTCCCCTTCTCTGTCTGGACAGTGTGAGGAGGACAAGAAAGGGGAGAAGGGAGAGACGAAGAGAAAGAACAAGGAACAGGGAAGTCGTTGGAAAGCTGTAATAGTATTTCAGTCATGTAAATACACTCCAAGTCCACATAAAGTTTCCGTATAAGGCATCTTTCTAGGTTACTTTATTTAAAAAGATCTTGGCCAAGTAGCCCCTACAGTAATCTCTCACATTTAAAAATCCTCTGGTTGACTATTTCATTTTTTTGTCAAATTTCTAAGGCAAGATTTTTGCCAACTTGAAATGTATTCAAATTTTTCTTGGCCTTCTCCCTAAAATGTCTTTACTAGTAAAGTGATTTCTCAATTAAAGGTTCTTTAGGTTTGACCATTTTAATACTAAGCTGAGGTTTTTGAAATGCATAAAAATTATTGCAAATTTGAGTTACCGAATTTATAAACAGTCTTTGAACATGCCAATCATGAAAAATATCTGCACTTTAAATTTAGAATTATCTGTTTATACTAGCTAATATTTATTAAGAGCTTACTATACGCCAGGTGTAATGCTTTACATATATTATCTCATTAAATTCTTATAATAATACTGTGAGGTAGGCACTATTATTATCTCTATATTACAGGTGAGGAATCTAGGGTGCAGAGAGGTTAAGTAAACTCACCCAAGGTCATGCCGCTAGAAAGTGGCAGAGCTGGAATTCACAACAAGCCATTATCACAGTGTCACACACTATAGTAATAATACTTTTCAGTTTGGTTGACTAATGCTCATTATACGTAGAAAAATGACATGAGAGCACTCAATCTTGCTCTCACTATGACCAAATGTCACAAATTCTGAAATTCAAAACTTGACAATATTCCCTAACAGCAATTTAACAAAATAGGAAAGAAACCCCATTGAAAATATAGTCTCAGTGATATTTGGTAGAAAATAGCAGGTTTAAAAAATTGTGATTGTTTTGCTACTAGAGATGTCTTTTACCCTGACTGAAGCGTTAAAGGGATAAACATAACATCACTTATTTGATCCACCTTTCACCAATTCTCTTTTATATCAACCCAGGTGGCAGTAACCTGAAAGTCATGGGGAGATACAGTCCTTTAACAAAAGGTGATAGACGGTAAAGGTACCTCCAAGCAACATGAAGGCTGAGTATAGCAAACCATGGTCGGCCAGTGCTAGAGATCTAGCACCCATGATTCTTTAGGATCTCTTGGGGCCAGATTCCCATAGAAATTTGATTATAATTGAAAGGGAGTCTTGAAACAGATTTTTTTTGACTACCTCAGCAGTAATATAGATTGAGTGTCTAAAAGTAGAGTGACATTTAGAATAATAAATTATTTATTTAAAATATGGCCAATAAACACTGGACCAAATACGCTACTTGTTGACCTTGGACAAGCTACTTAACTACACTAAGCCTCAGTTCTCTGCACTTCAACATGGAGGTAATTTTTATTTCACAGTATTGTTAGAAGGATGAAAAGAAATATCTGTAAAATATTTAGCAAATTTTGACACACAGGGAATGCTGTCTATTATTTATGGTTTCAATAATGTATAATAAAAATATTTTTGTGTTGACACCATAACTTTTATACTGGAGATTTTATGGAAATACTTATGAGTATTTTGAGAAATAGCTGAGATACATTGCAATATTTTGGTTGAATGGGAACTGAAGCATGTGGGCATGATACTTGCTCAAACATATGAAAAGCCGGGAGAGAACAATGAAGGTCTCAAAAAAAAATTTTTTTTTTTGAGACAGAGTCACCTGGGCTAGGGTCCATGGTGTCAGCCTAGCTCACAGCAACCTCAAATTCCTGGGCTCAAACAATCCTCCTGCCTCAGCTTCCCGAATAGCTGGGACTACAGGTGCTCACCACAACGTCCAGCTAATTTTTTCTATGTTTAGTAGAGACAGGAGTTTCACTCTTGCTCAGGCTGGTCTCGAACTCCTGAGCTGAAGCAATCCTCCTGCCTTGGCCTCCCAGAGTACTAGGATTACAGGCATGAGCCACTGTGCTCAGCCTCAAAATGTTATAATAATCCCAACACCCTTAGAATATACTAAATGTCCTTAAAAAAAAAAAAAACAGCAAAGGGGTATGCAACTTGCTTTTTTAAAAAAATGCTTTTGGAAAAGTTGAAGAAAAGATTTCACATGAGTAACTTTGTTGTCAAGATAAAACCCCCAAACTCTAAACACTAGTTCCTAATTACCTGTTGGTCCTGTGGCTGCTGCTGCCTTCTGTGTTTCTTAGCTGGTAGAGGAGGAGGTGTGTCATTTAAAGGTAAAGGATCGACAGATGTAGCCATGACTTCGGGCCATGGGGCTGATGTAGTTTGAATGATAGGATGAGGAGAAAGAGTGGAAGGAAACATAAATCCAGAACAGACAGGTGATCTTTGCTTTATAGGAGAAAGAAAAGGTACATACATGTCCATATGAAATGAAAGAATAAGATAAAGAAGTGAAATTGATAGTCTGATTGTTTTGTTTTGTTATATTTTAATTAAGAAGTCACAAATACGGGCAGTATCCTTCAATTTAGTTTCTTGTTAAAATCCCACACTGCAAGCAAGTTGGATCATTAGCAGATGTTTTAATTTACTATTATCGACCCACCTCAGAATGATTTAAAAAGGCCTATCATTTAAAAATGTTCATAATGCAAAACAAAATAAAAAACAAAATCAAACTGGAAAGGTGATTCAAATCAACAACTTTAGAAAGTCTTTTTAATTTCTAAGAAATCTAGGTTAAAATGCTAAGACTTAGAACTTATTTCTTTGAACTTCTCCTAGTACTCCACTATGTACCATAGATTTCCTGTTTTCTAGAATTTTAGTTGGTAGAGCAATACCCTCCAAACATACCAGTACCAAATTGGTATATTCTATAAACTCAGCGTCACTCTGACCCTCTGGCCAAACAGATGTATTATATTTGTCGCACGCACCCTGACGTTCCTCATTTTCAGTTGACAGTGAGTTAATCTCTGACCTGCGGAAAAGCAGTGAATGGCGGCACAGCGTGCCTACACACCTCTTTGCTCTGTGGCTGGCTCGCCAGCACAGCCGTGGCAGGCTCAGTAGCAGCAGCGTCAGCATCAGCAGGGAACTGAGTGGAAGGGGATAGAGTCGTGGAATTGCCACATGGCTCATTAATTTCATTTACACTGAGATAGCCCTAAAAGGAGGAATTCAGAAGTTATACACAAAGATAGCAAAAGCTGAGGCATGCGAGAGTATTAATGTTCCCAGTACAATGGAGTTAGCTTAGAGCGGCACAGCCAGATATCTGTGGTATTATCAAATGTTTCATTAAAGAAATGATCAGCAATTAAAATGGATTTATGTAGCTTAATCTTGAAAAATGGCATTCCGAACATTAAACATAATTTTTCCGATGGAAATCAAGGTAACTGTATATTATAAATAACCCAACACCTTTGATTTTATAATATTCATAAGTATCCATTCATTTGGTTGATGGATTGAGGTTGTCACTCCACATACATTTAAAATAATTGTACACCAAAAAATCCTGAGATGTAAAATTGGCAACGCAATCACTCACTCCCTAATTCAAGAGCCTTTTCCACAAATCTTCATTCTTAGATTTTTCCCCTCTTCTGTTTCTTGATGAATTAAAGTGTGAAGAAAAGTGGGCTGAGGGCTACTGGGTTTTGCACTAAGAAAACGTCTATAAAATAGTAATTTATTTGTAATGGTATCTAGTTTTTGGGCAGCTTAACCAAATGAGACTAAAAAGGATACCTTCCCCTCATCCAGGGGAGCCTTCCCTAGCAAAACAAATGTGCGCGCACGCGCGCACACACACACACACACACACACACACAGTCCTAAGGTGCAATTGCAGCTGGAGCGTGCTTTAATTCAAGACCGTTTCTCCAACTCCCAACTCTACCCTTGGGACAGAGAATTTCCAGTTATTTTTGAACTCAATAATTCAGTTCTGGCTTCAGCTTAGAGAAAATACCCATGAATCAAAATCTCCAAGAATCAAATGTCCTAAATTTATATTTGTGGAAAAGGCACTTGTAAATCATCATGGAAAGTAATTACACAGACCCATCATGATTTTCACCACACCAATAAAAAGTGTGAAAAAAAGTGTATAAAATAACATCTCTCTTTTAAAAGTGAAACTGAGTTAAATTTGACATGTAGATTCTTCTATTAGGCCATCGGTCCTTTCAAAAAGTAACTACGGGAAGGGCAAGATCTTCTTATGCTGGTGAAGCAAAATTTTCAGACTGAAAATCAAAGTTTTTACTGGTAACTTACAATTATAACAAAGTGGAGAAAGCTAGAGTTGAGTGCTTATAAATTGACTTTATGAAGTCTTGCACTTCATAAAGTAGCATAGATGCTTTATAAAGTTTTATAAGGTTAAAAGCTAAAGAAAGAAAGTAGTCAATTAGGTTGTTACATTTCATTTTATCTATGACAATGAATCAGAAAGAAAATTAACAAATTTGAGTTATTCTTTTGCTCAGTTGACAGTAGAATGCTTCAAAGCCAAGGTTTGAGTCCTTATATGTCACAGACCATAAAACTTAATTAATTACTTCAAAAATGTATGCTGTTTGTCAAAAGTGGGAGCTCTTTTAGGTTATAAATTCAACTTTCCTTAAAAAAAGAAAAAAAATGAGAGAAGAGAGAGAGAGAGAGCAGAAAGACGAAAAAAAGAAAAAGAAAAAACATCTTGGGAGTCAAATCTGCTTGGTACATGAAAGAGAACACATAGCTACTCAACAAGCTCAAGAGTTGCAAATAAACAAAATAGTCAAGAAGCCAAATGTGCTCTTGATGCCAGGAATTCTGTAGGAAAAAAAACACCAACTCATTAATAGAAAA
This sequence comes from Avahi laniger, assembly GCA_963575035.1. Classification (NCBI taxonomy): domain Eukaryota; kingdom Metazoa; phylum Chordata; class Mammalia; order Primates; family Indriidae; genus Avahi; species Avahi laniger. Next base: position 23,029 of record CAUYSK010100535.1, read on the forward strand.
AAAAGATATTGTTCTTCTATTAGGAAATGAAAAGACCTTGGAAGCCATCTAATTCATTTGGATGCTACAAGACCTTCAAATTCAGCATGTCCAGAGTCAAACTCCAAATCTTCCTTCTTACCTATTCTTTCCCCAGTCTGCCCTATCTCAGTAAAGGGTACCCACCATCCACCTCATTATGCCAACTGGAATAATGGTATGATTCCTGACACCTTCCTTTATTTACTTCATCTCCACTTCCAATCTATTAACAAGAACTATAAACTCTACCTCCCAAATATATCCTATCCTAATCCAGCTAATTCTCTCCACCTCTCTGCCATTGCTCTAATTCAAGCCACCAGCATCTCCAGCCTACACTGTTGCAACCATCTCCATACTCGTTTCCCCGCATCTCCTCTTACTCCTTATGATCTGGTATTCACCCAGTAGCCCAGAGTGATCGTTAACAAATCAATATCAAATAATGTCATCTCCCTGCTTAAAACCACTTAACGGCCTCCCATCACACATAAAATAGGCATTTCTTTAACGTGACTCACAAGCCCTGCCCCCTCCACACCTCACTGACATTGTCTTATGCCACTACATTCCACTTACAACCATTCATTGAACCTTCCAGTTCCATGTTCTGAATAATGGAGAGAGACTATGAAACTGAATGATCTAATAAAGCTCTTGTAGAAATATTTCACAAAATACTTCTGAGGTACACATTTAGTCACCCTTATTGTGATGAGCATTTTACTTCAAATACCTATACACACACAAAAAATATTTTCTATGTAGGAATTCCCAACTCTGCTCTTTTTATTAGTAACTTATAAATAAAAAGGGTTTTTCAGTTATGCAAATATTTCTGTAGAAGCAAGTTTTTTCCTTAGCTTTTTAGAAAAAAGTTAAATATAAAGAAAACTATTTTTCTTCTCTGTCAGGGTTATAATTTTCTGAATTAAAATTAAAATAATCTGCCAGTGTGGCAGTGTAGCTCCTTAAGATATGTGGGAAAGAGTGATGATGGGGACATGGAAAAAGTGGATATTTGGGATAAAGAGTGTATATGGTTTAATGAAAATGGGAGTTTCCAATTTAGGGAAAATAATAGCAGAAGCAACAGTGAAGGGGAAGGATAGAGAAAAGAAAGAAACCAGACTATCTTTCCAAAGATAGTTTAAGGACGTGTTCATGTTCTATAAGACTCAGGAGAAAGAAAAGTAAAGTAAGAGAGGACAGAGAGTAAAAAGGAGATTGTAGAAAGGAGAGGGGAGAATTTAAGTCTCATTTTGGTCTCGATCCTAAATTTTTTGAAACTTCAAGTTAACCCACACTGTCACTGCCCAGAAAAGTAGACAGACACACACACACACACACACACACACACAGACACACACACACACACACAGACACACACACACAATGTGCACCTGCATTAGACACAAAGGTAATCCATGAACTCCTCAAAGCATCAATAACGAAAGGCAGGAAAACCATCAAAGCATCAGGTGCTTTCGTAAGTCATTTGAGTTAATGTTTTTACTCTTCAGCTAATCGCATAAAACTGAGGTACATCTCCTGATTTCTAAGGCGATAGGAGTGGACATGTAAAATCATAGCTTACCTCTTTTAGAGTATTGGGGTTAACAGGAAACCCTTTACCCCCAGAGAGGCTTGAGTATTTCTTTTCCAAATTACAAAGATTCTCCTTTTCCTGAAGGAACATAAAATCTATTAAGCTTAGAGTCAACCTTGGATACAACTAAGGAACACAGCAACTTTACGATAGAGAAAAACATCAGCGTCTCACCTACTTTCCCCATTTCTAGTTCCTCCTCCTCATACTTAGTCAAAACTTCAAATTGTATACTAAAGATCTCACTTTCCACTAGCTAATATGATGCATGAGTTGTTTTCAAACATCCTTAGCTATATAACGTTTCATTCATGGTAAATTTTGTAGAGTGACAGCATGTTGAAAAAAAAGGAGCAAGCTGCTCTAGTTGAAGCCTGAATGGAAGGAGGAGCCCCCAGAGTCCCTCTGAGCCCTTATCTTTTGCATATTCTCTAAAGTCATTTCTTTAATCCTCCTAAGCAACACACAATCATGTGCCTTCTTGTGATGTAGTATCACAAGCTAGTGATATATTTTGTTTTGGCAACTTGATGGTGTAAGCTTTTATGTGTGGGTCTATGATCCACCTTGAATTAATTCAGTGTTAAACAACCTTTAGGAAAAAATTGTATGGGTCACGTGTTTTATTTATTGGGATATAATTTACATACGGTGGAATGCACAGATCTTAAATATATAATCTGATGAATTTCAATAAGTGGAACAATATCCCAAACAAGATAAAGAACATTTCTTCACCCCAAGCATTTCTCATGTCATCTACCAGTCAATCTCCACCCCCTGGGCAAGCACTACTCTGATTTCTATGGCCTTACACTAGTCTTGCCTGTTCTTGAGCTTTATGTAACTGGAATAATAAAATATGCACTCCTTTGTGCTGCCTTCTTTCACTTTGTGGTGCTACATACATAAGTAGTTCATTTTTGTTTATTTTTGAAGAGTACTGTATTACATAAATATACCCCAAAATTTGCTTATCCATGTTCCTACTGATGAATATTTACGTTATTTCTAGTTTTGTTGGCTATTAGCAAAAAAGGACTTTAAACAGTCTCATATCAGTTTTTTATGAAGACGTGTTTCCATTTGTATTGTGTAAATATCTAGAAGTGGAGTGGATGTATATCTAACGATATGAAATAAGCTTCCAAGGAGTTCTCTGAAGGGGTTATACATGTTACACTCACATCAACAGTGCATGAAAGTCCTGGCTGCTACATATCCTCATCAACATTTGAAATTTTACTTTTTAACTTCAGTCATTTTAGTTGGTATGAGGTGGAATCACATTGTTGTTTTTATATTTCCTTGATGACTAATGGTAAGTATTTTTCCATGTGACTTACTAGTCCTTCATATATCTTCTTTTTAAAACATTTATTAATATTTAGCTATTATTATTGAGTTGTAATAGTTTCTAATATGGTCTGGATATAAGCCCTTTGTCATTTCCTTTAAGAAATCGTTGTTTCCCAAGGCCATGAAGGTGTACTTGTACTCTTATGTTGTCTTTTGGAAGTTTTATAATTTTAATTGTTATATTTAGGTCTATGATCTGTCTTGAATTCATTTATGCATATGGTGTGAGGATGTTGAGGTTTTTTTTTTTCACATTTACCCATTCATCCAGGACCATTTTGTTGGAAAGATTTTTCTTTCCCAACTCAATTTTTTAGTGTCTTTGTCAAAAATTAATAGACAGTATATATATATGGTTCCATTTCTGGATGCTCAGTTCAATTCTATTGCTCTATATGTCTATTGTTTGCCAACACCACACTGTCTTAAATATTATAGCTTTACAGTAAACCTTGAAATCACATAGTACAAACCCTCCAATTTTATTCTTCTGTTCAAAGTTGTTTTGGCTACTCTAGGCCCTCTACATTTTTATACACAGTTGATTCATATGAATTGTGGCAGTTGTGTTCTATAATGTTGCCACAAACACTGAACCATTCCTCCTAACAGAAATACAAGGTTGGGTTCCTGAGAGCCCCTGTTGACAACATTTTCATCAACTGATCAATACAGAACTTTGTTTTATGTGTGTTTCTGTTTGAAGACATCTAATTTAATAAATATTGTTGGTTCATTAACATTAAACTGACAGCCAGCAGCTCTATAACTCATGCCTGAATGAAGCTTATCTAACACACATATTTTCTCCATAGGGCATATCACAGCCTTACTATGTTTAGGAACATTTAACAGCACTTTAGCATTATGCTTCAGAGGCATTTTAAACAGCAAAATCCCCCCTCCCTGAAAAAGCACACAAAAATGTGAAAAATGGCACTAAATAGTTCACAAAAAGGATACATTTTTACAGTATGAGAGATGAAACAAGAAGACAACCTCGTTCAACTTTAGGTGGGAGCATGCATGCTGGACAACTCAATTTTGAGTTGAACAAGGTTGTCTTTTTGTTTCATCTCTTACCACTCTGTGCATTTCTGTGAATGCCTAGACTGCAAAAGCATATTGATTCTGGGGTAACAAATGCATTTTATCAAGTAGGCAAAATCACAAATGTGGGGTTCTTCAATAATAAGGATCAACTGTAAATTTTAGCACCAATTTATCAATTTCTACAAAAAAAGCTGTTGGGATTTTGTTTGGGATTAAAATGTATTCCAAATAGCTCAATTTAGGAAAGTAAAAAGAGTAATACTTATGGACCATAATTTTTACAATCAAATTATATTTTATATATATTTTAATGAGTAAATGTTATACTGTGATTACACTTTCCTATTTTAAGAAACCTATTGCTAAATTTTTTTGCTCAAATTTGAAAAACCACTTAAATGCTACATTCTACAATATCTAATTAAGCTATGCCTGTGAAGATTGTGTGCAAAGGGTAAAATGGCAACAGGGAGGCTAATGGTGACAGATTTCAGCCCCGGAGCAGGGGACAGGGAAGGGAAATATAACTCCATTCAGAGATTTCTAGGAGCTAAAAAAGCAGGAAAAAGGAAGCTGTTAGGGATCTGTGTGGGCTACAGAGACACCCCAAGTGGACTCATAATTCCATGTGAAGGAACATTTCATCTCTCTTATTAATCTAAAAATAGCTAAGAAGAGAATACTCATTTCTTCCGAGTGGGACCATGGTACAGCCTCAACCTTTAATCCTTCCTTCTGAATTTGGTCTTTCTCTGCACCCCATTCTGGGTCTAGCACATATTTTTGTGACCCCAAATATCACATTTCTAAGGTAGTGGCCCAAATGTAGGGTTCGGATCTGAAACTAGCCCCATCAACTGTAATGTCTGGTGTCTTATCCCTGAAATCACACCAGGGACCATGTCAGAAAGTTAGGCTATGGCTTGTCTTTGGGCAAAGGAATCCCTCTACATGGAGTCACTTTAGGTGCCAGGATGAGGACATAGTCCCTTTGGTGAGGATAATCTTGCCAACCCTCTAACCATACCATATGGAGTGTCTACCTACCCAATTAAATCAAACTAAATCCAGTATGACATTTACTAAGAAGACCCACCCACAAATAATTGAAGTTCAAAACATTAGAGAAGCTGAGCTAAAATACTTGACAGTAGCAAAAAGAGCATTTTTCCTTAAGCCAACCCTAAATGGGTAATAAAATGTATTTTAACTATTTGATGAAAAATAGGATTTTTTTAAAAAGAAGAAAATCAGAGAAAAAATACAGATTTTCCATAGTTTAGACTTTTACAATGTGGAAAAAGCATGAAGAAAATATCCTTGCTATTTTCTGAGTTGTAGTTAATTGTTCAGAGTAATCAGCTTATTAATGTGGAGGATTAAATAAAGAGATATATAAAAGTCTTCCTTAAATTATGAAGGCATTCACTATTAAAAAGCATTTTACTTTGAAGGAGGAAACTTCCTTGAAGTGGGAAATTATTTTTTATTGCTACCAGTGCTGAAAAGAAAATACTTACTCTTTGTAACATCATTATTAAATTATTTTTTTCTTTCACGAAATGATCTTGTTCTCTCTGAGCCTGCTGAACAATGTGATTGGCTTGCTTTTTCAATGCAGAAATTTTTTCCTGAAGGAAAAGAGATAATCTTAGGAAGATGTACATTAGACATGCAAAGATTTGCCAGTCTGTCCTGGAAAAAGCAGCAAAGGTTTTTATAACTGGAATACTAGTGACCACGTTTTAGTTGATGGTGGGCAATAATTATTAGCTAGAGATTGTGAGGCATTTTCTTTGACCTACCAAGCTCAATCCTTTCTTTACTTAAGGCCAATATAGTTCAAGTGATTTAAAATCTATTTTGAAGCACCCAGAAATCAACAGGAAATCTTGTTTTAGACTATCAATGACTTTTTTACATCATCTTGGGAGACGCCTCATGGGAAAAAACAACAATGGAATGTCTTACTTAAATTGAGAATTTAAGAAGTCGCCTTCTCCGTCTTTCCTTCCCTCAATTTTATCAGTTTAATACAGAGCCCTGGGGTGTGATTCTAAATTCTAGAACAAAAGGTGAATTCTGAGCAGGACATCGAGGTGCTAGGGGTTGAGTGGAGTCAGTAGTAATCCCTATGGCATTTCACTGGGCTGCGGCTAATAGTAATAAGCTGTCAGTCAGCTTTGAGGACTATTGAGCAATGAAAACAGAAAATTCCGAAATAGACTTTGTTCATAGAATTATTCTGAATTAGTTACTATGATTGCAAAAGGAAGTAATTTAAACTAAATATCTGAATTCCGATCTTTTCTGCCTTAATTTTCATATAAATGAAAAAAATGGATATTATTCATGAATGCATCTACAGCATTATGTAACAATGACTATACCATGTCTCGATTTATCTAGTTCGAAACACCATTTAGCACACCCATGACAGGCTCCATAATCTGCCGAATGTGATACACAGATATAAAGATATGTAGCAGACACACACCATCCCTATGTGAATGATAACTATTGTCACATAGAGAGAAGCATATTTTGATTTTTCACACTGAATGACAGCTGGCAAAAGTACCTTTCTAGTAACGATGTTCCGTTGATATTCAGCCACTTCACGCAGGAGCTGTTGGGTCAAATTCTCCTTTTCCTCATCCAGACGGCTCTCATGTTCAAGCTGCTGGAACTCCAGGTCTTCAAAGTGTTTGCTTTCGACATCCAACAGGTCGGCATCCTTTGGAGAAAAGGGAATGAACACAAGACACACCAGGATGGCTATAGCCTTCTTAATGTGAAGAAACAGTTATTAAACAGCCAAGATGATCGTTCCAGTTACAACTCTGACCAGGGTTAGAACACGATAATCCTCTCTGTGGAGTTAAACCCCGTAACAGTGAATGTTAGAACAGAATTGAAAGGGGTGTCGTAAGGGTGGGCAGTATTTATTGCATCATCAGTTTTAGACTGCTCTGTGGATGTAAGAATTCTTGCTTTAAACCCACTAGGGCGTTTAAAAATGGATAGTGAAGTATAAAAAGAATTCTGTAAATAATCTCAGCATAATCAACAGCCCAAATTGTGACATAGTTGAGAAAATTCTTCTTTTCCACAACTTTTCATATCAAATGAGATTTTAATATAGAGATTAAAGGAGTCAGAAACTGGCCCACACACAGACCAGAGGTCTCTCAGAGGGATACATGTACCCCAGAGGGCATGCAACACAGTCCATTGGGATGTGAGGAGAAAATGTTAGACCTTCTTTACACTTATTTTCAGTTTTTTCTTTTCTTTGTAAGTTTCTCAATAAATGTTTTCTAATGTATATACAAGTAGGATAGAATATGTACATAATTTTAAATATATACATTCTTTGAGCATTTATGCAATATATATATTTATAATAATATGACATATATAACATCTGTAGGGCATGCATGCTCAAATAATTTTAGTGAAGGGATAAGCAATAAAAGACATTTGGGCAGGGATGCTGGGTGACGACGATGCGTCGGTGTAGGTTTGACAATTTTAATAATCACACCAAGCTGGTGGGGATGTTGGTAATGAGGGGAGGATGTACACGTGTAAAGGCAGAAGGAACATGGGGAATCTCTATTTTCTGCTCAATTTTGCTATGAATCTAAAACCACTCTAAAAAATAAAGTCTATTTAAAACATGTGGAGATTGAGGTTCTTGAACCAGGCTTCTATGAACTCATTAAAATTATTTACACATCTTTTTACTGGAAAGAGGAGAACCAAAGCTTTCGTCAGGCACAAAGGGTGACTCAAAAGGTTAAGTACCATTGTTCTGAGAATAATTTTGAGGAAGAGCAGAATCATGAAAATCAGATGGCCTGGAAAAGGCATCCTCCAACCTATGAGATACTTGAAGACAGGGATGTAGTCATGCAACTGCATGCACATTATATAGATAATTCTCCAATCTACTTTTTAAAAAACATCGCCTTCTTTTTGGATACTTCGAATAATTATAAATGTGGTATGTGCAAAACATTTTTAAAAAATGTAACTTATAACTAATCTATGGCCAAAGGAGGAGGCAGCTGAACTATGTGGCTCATAGCTTTACGTAGCTAAAATAGCCAGAGTATTTTTTTATTGTTCAATCAAATTATCAAAGAGATTTGGATAAGTTATTATATGATAAATCATCTCTATATCACTGTTTAACCCCACCCCCACTTTGGTTTTTACATAAATTATAAAGTAAGCCTTTTGATAAAATGGAATATATTTCTATCCTCTGCAATAAATTTTATTCTGGTGATGATTCACAGAAGGGCCATCAGCTACCAAGTAATTATAACCAACACTATAGCAACAAGACTATCACGTCAACACAGACTGTAGATTCTCAAAGTTTAAGAGCAGGAAAAAACACAATTTGAAAAACATATTCAGCATTTCATTTTATTTGGCCAAAAAAGAAGGTAGTCTCAATTTCAAGTTTTTGGTTGACATTTATCAGACATTTCATGTTTATAACTTCTAAAGGAATTAATGAATTAAAGGAATTAAGAGATATTAATAACTCAAGTGCTATGTCTTGAAGTAATATCTGCAGTTTTTTTTTTTTTTTTTTTTTTGCTACAGGGTCTCACTCTTTTGCCTGAGCTAGAGTGCTGTGGTACCAGCCTAGCTCACAGCAACCTCAAACTACTGGGCTCAAGCAATCCTCCTGCCTCAGCCTCCCGAGTAGCGGGGACTACAAGCATGTGCCACCATGCCCGGCTAATTTTTTCTATATATTTTTAGCTGTTCGATTAATTTCTTTATATTTTTAGTAGAGATGGGGTCTCGCTCTTGCTCAGGCTGGTTTCGAACTCCTGAGCTCAAACAATCCGCTCGCCTCGGTCTCCCAGAGTGCTAGGATTACAGGTGTGAGCCACCGCGCCCGGCCAATATCTGCAGTTTTAAAATAATATACCAGCTAAAATATTTACTCATATAGGCACACACATTCAAGTTTTTAAGGTTTTCCAGTTAAGCTTGGTTTGTGGCCAAAGATTATTGAAATAAAAAGTTTAGTAGGCCCTTTTTTGGCATATAAATAATCTTCATTCAAAGTGGCATATAGCTCACAATATATACACTATGCAGTCAGCTGCTTACTCTGCATCTGGTTAATATGCAACGTGTGCTATTTTCACCCTGCGTGAAAGTCACAGAGTCACTGATTTATTTGTAGTAAATATTTAAACCACTGCAAGAAAATAATAGCACACTAGGTAGGAAAGCTGAAAGTTAAGCTAAGCTGGGTTCTCAGATTCTGTAGATACAATCATCTGATCAAGTTATCTAAACCATTAAAATGTATGTGTATATAAACTTATGCTCTGAAAGAAAAACTATTTGGGAGGACATAAAAACTTTTAAAAGATTTTAGATAAGAGGAAGAATTCAGAGGATTGAAATTGGGGGCAGAAGTAGTTTAATTGGGCCCTGAATAATATACACAGGAAGCCCAAAGTTAAGTTCATGACTAGTTGAATGAAAATTTTAACTACACTTCACTCATTAAAAGAACATTACAAATCTTTACCGGCTAGCGAGCTCAAAGGCCAAGCATGAAAAGAAATAAAACAGCTGCACTAAAGAAAATTCTACATAATTTATTTTCTTTCTAATAATGCTTTTGAGAATTTATACAGCAGAAGTTTACACGCAGTTCTGTATGTTTTCTTTGCTAATGGAGGGACAGAAAGAAGAGAATGGATGTGGTATGGCCAGGAGTGATTGTAGTTAAAACAGTTCAAAACCAACTCTGGAACAAATTCAGATGGGGTTCAGGGTTTGTTAACTTTTCACCATTTTATTCTCTACAATGAAATACTTTAACTGCATACTTCTGGAACATGGAAAAAAACAATAGAAATCATTTAGTCCAACCTCCTCATTTCATGTATGATTAGTATACTGAAGCCCATAGAGGTTGAACGATTTGTCTAAGACTAGTAAACTAATTTTAGAGCCAGTGATAGAAAAAAAGTCTTTTAATTGTAGATATGGACAAAATATTTTTTAAAAATCAAGAGACCAAAATCAACCATTCAGTTGAGTAAGTATCAAAAGCACAAGAAAACTGTCCCAGCCAGATATCTGTCTCCCCCAGTTAGTAGTGGACCCTAACCTGGCAAATTAAAGACTCATTTAAATTCAGCTTTCTTTTCTGTAATATCAGCATCTGAGGGATTGGTGAGCCTATATCAATCAACAACATACCATCCACAGGCCATGAATCCAGCATCACATGAAAACTATATTCTGACACTAACGTAATGATTTAGAGGTAAGAAGCCCAGCCATAAGTTCACAATGTTGTATGCACAAAATTATTCTACAATTCCAGCTTAAGTATTTGAGACAGCATGCAGTTTAAGAAAATAATTCTCCTCCTATTTATTTGCTTTTTGTTTTGTGTGACTTGCCACTTAATGAAGTTAGTTGTCATAAAATCAACATTATTGAGTCTATTTTAAACACCTTAGGGAAAGCTTTGTAATGAAGTGGTATTTTGCAGTGTTTGAAGTCTGAAGGGAAATAACTTGTGATAACACAGGAAGTTCCTAGAATGAAGAGACTTCTCATGAAGTAAGTGAACTTTTCACTGATTAAGCCAAGGCACGAGTGAAGAATCACACTGGTCCTCAGCCCTGGAAAATAGACTTAGCAGAGCTCTTAATAATCAGGTGAACAGCAGCTACCACAAGCCAGTTATCTCTCCTGAGGAAAGGGTTTTATGATAAGAATTTTACACTCTGCTTGAAGAGGAAAGGGAAGGAGTCTCTGCCTTCATTTAATGGAAGAGACTGTCTGCATCATTTCCTTTCTTCTTTTGTAGTCAAAAATCCTTAGAACATCTACAAATTTGTGAGATATCCTACAGAATCTAGATTAAACAAATAGTAATTACTTGTGTTAATCTGAGTCCAGGTTAACCAATAGATTCCATTGATTATTAATAGACTCTACCAATTTTTATTTGACGCAATGTTTATAAAGAACACAAACAATAAATGGACAATTAGAAGAAGACAAGAACAAAATACATGTATGCTGCTGACTGTAAATGAAGAATTATGACAACCATGTAAAATCGTTAGCAATAAGGATAGTTAAAAAAAACAGTGAGCAAATATAAAGATCAGTTCCCCCATCTCTCTTGTGAACTGGCACAAACATAAATCACAAACTGAAATAATTTTACAAATACTAGTTTTTTTCCTATCATTTTTATCACAAAATGTCCAGAGAATTGTCACAGAGAGATGGGAAGATTTTTATTCTTACAGCAAATTCAGCTTTATATAATAAAATGGAAAAAAGGAGAAGAAATATTGTTAAAACTTTCTTTGATCCAACACTGTAAGAAATAATACTAAAACCGTTACACTGCAATTTAACCTCTCTATTGGATGCTCTTTATTAAGATATTTTTAACCTCTGCAATACATTGAAAATTTTAATTGTTATTTTTCATTATCTGGTGATGTTCTCGGAGGTATCAAATATTTTTATATTAAAGGGCATCTTAAAAACGTCAAGGGTGTGCTCTCTTAGCTGAATTTTCGACTTGCCCATTCCAAGAAGGTTCAGAGGGAATAACATGAATGGTACTAGCCTTTTCTACTCACGTGGAATCATAAATTACTACTCACTTAGGACAGATTACTACTACGTGACTCCTTTAGAGGTCCAAGACTGTTAGTGACTGCTTCCCCAGGATCACAGTTTATCTGGGCTGCTGTTTAGAGGAAACAACCCAGTTGTCAAGAGACTATAAAATATTAAATGGCTGTGCCAGTGTTTGTGAAATTATCCACATAGGAAGTCTTACTTTCAGAAGATAACCAGTGTAGTTCTGTTAAACACTGTGAATGTTAAGGATTGGTGAATAACCTGGTAAAGTTTAACTAGAAGGTCTATGCTGCATCAAGTTCTTACAAATTATGAAGCTTGTATGAGAAGACGTTGTGGGCACTAGCAATGCCCTGCCTTTCAGTCTCGGTGTTTAATTGTTGTGATCATGCTAATGAGTTCAGTGTCACTAAGAGCAAGAAGAGAAAGAAAAACAAAACAATGGCTGGTGACGGAGAGCAAATCAGAGAATAGGATAATTTTTAGACAAGAGTATAAAATAAAGCTAAAGAAAAAAAAACATGCAAGGGCAAACAGGACTCATGATGAAGCAAAAATGGAGGGGAAGACGTCAGTTGACTTAAATGCTACAATCTTGGTGTCGGTTACAAGTCAGAAATAGCTCTCTTTTGTTATAAAAAATGACTCCAGAAATGATTTTGCATTATAAATTAGTGAAGGATTCTAACGAGGAATTTTTTAACTGATTAGCATGGAATAATATATATTTTCAGCATGCATATTTCTATTTAAAATGTATCTAATGATTAGAACTTATGCAAATTTATGCTATGTGAAGTAATAAGTCATAGGTAAGTGGAACTTAATTGATAAAAACAAAAAGCAAAATAACTGGTGCATTCCTGTTTGCTACTGACCCTCTTCAGTTGTTGTTGTAACTGTTCCCTCATGGACTCAGGACAATTGTCCAGCTGGGTCTTCTGCTCGGAGTAAAGCTCCTGAAGCCTCTCTAGTTTTTCCCTTTCAGCATCAAGCTTTACCTTCTCCTGAAGTTCAGAAATCAGAAAATAGAAGAATAGAAATTACCTTCACACCCAAGCAGTGCTAGTGAACATTTCCCAGGGATAACACAAACAAACATATACAAACTCTAGACATTCCATGAATATAGAAACATATCTGGTTAGTAGCTAGGATAAAGGGGTATAAGTAGAAGTTAAGACAAGGGGGCCTGTTTTGTGCATTCTTAAAACACAGTCCACTTCACTGGGCATTGCTATGACCCCCCTGCCCTCCCTCCCTCCTTCCTGCCGCCATGTTACAAAAGCAGGGGAAGCAATGGCAATGTTGAGGGTTGGTCAATGGCCAAAAAACAACAAAAGAAATGCCAACCAAATTCATAAGCTAGTCTTGCCAAGAGAACCAGACAAAGGCATTGACCTCAAGTACTGTCATGGTCCAATTCGCTAGAGGCATTTGTTAAGCAAGTTTTGGAAATTATTGAGATTTTGTTCTCAGGTCAGAGAACTCTTAGGAGCACTAGTTGATAGCCTGGTCAACTCAAGCAGTTCGAAGCTATTTGGAAAACTTCAGAGCTTCAGCAAATGGAAAATCTTACTCTAGGGAGAACATCGAATGCAAGGGCTGAGAGAGCTAGGAAAAGTGCACCACTGACAAAGCAGCAAGGGGAGCTGGATCAGGCACCTCCAACACGCCAACATGGGACAGTGACCGGAAATACAGACATCCCTGCAATCATTGACATAAAAAATAAATTGAAACAGACTGTGAAAAAAAGAAAAGATGCCCTGGAGTCACAGAAGAGAAGATAAAGAAGATGATACTAAATCCCTTCCAACTCACACATGCCAAAGTGACCCTAGATGTTCTTCGGGATATAACAGCAAATACTCTAATACAGTGATTACGTGGCCTTACAATGCCACCTCTTAAATAAAGAAACAAAACTTCAATTCATTTAGCATCAGTCTTCCCAACTTGTGTTCCCTTTATGATGCTCTGAACCCTTGAGACACATTTTAGACATGATTCTCTCCTTGTCTACCACCCTCAGCCTAAATAAAAGCACTTTATGAAGCACTTCAACAACTTGACCCCCAGTAAGTGAAATGATCACCACCTTCTTTTCCTTATTTTCATTCTATGTAAACTGGTAGAAATAAAACTACCTTCTAAGCATATCACAGAAGGAGTTTTTTTAAAGGACAAAGCTCTGAAATAGTCCTATGAAATTATCCTTACTATAATTTTTTTATCCAAATGGCCATGATTTCCTGTATAAACATATATATGTAAATGTATGTAAAAAAGATGTTATGGTTTCAACCTAAACCTTTATGACATCAACACCTGTACCATTTCACTCAAGTCTCCATTTTTGACTTAAATTTTAAAATTTCAAAGGCATTTCAGCAATGTATATTCAGCTTTACAAATTTATTCTTCTTAAAATAAATTCAAAAGACGTAAACCTGAGACTCCTACTTCATATGTCAATCTAAAATGATGCTACAACAACTTAAACTTTAACAGACAACAAAGAAAGTTTCTTTAACCTTTAACAGTGAGTTTGCACACTGGGCACACCTATTATACAAGAGTTGGAGAAAGCAGTGGTATCATTAACAGAAAAAAGGATTCCCACATGTTACTTCATAATAAAACTGAATATACTAAGCTGGTTTAGAGTTAGTCTTTATTAATAGTTTTCAGAATTAATAATTTTTTTCTTTAATAAAATCAGCAGTACTTGTTATTTTTTGGCTAAGAAATGTGTTCTTTCCTGTGTGTGTGGATCAGACTGCACTATTTACACAGCATAAGAATTTTATCCAAAAAGAGTTCTATTTCTAGATGTTGTATCGCCAGACGTTGTAGCAACTTTAGTTCCAAACAGAAAGTTTTAAAAAAAAGAAGATTATTTATTATAATTAAATACCACATGTGCAGAGCCATTGAATTTAATGCTCCGTTCAATAGAAAACATTGATGCAGTATTTGATAATATAGAAAGCTGCTGTCCTAAAACATAGGTCGTAGGTCTGAAGAAATAATCGAACTATTCCTCTGTCGATCTCAATTTGTTTATTGTTAATAATAAACTCAAATAGACAACTATACAAAATACCTTATGTTTACATAGTGCCTTCCTTCTGAGGTACTCAAAACGTTTCGTGATTCCATACAAGGGGCAGCTAGCAGAATTGGGCAAGGAGGCACCATTAGAACCTTCCGCAGCTTCTCTGTGTAACGCTGTCCCCACTACCTGGGTCTCAGAGCAAAAGCTCAATGGGGCCAAAATTAGGGCAAAGGAAGTAAAAGGAAAGAATGAAAGACGGACTAGTGGCAGGTGGGCCTGGCCATAAATCACAGAGGACCTCGGAGGTGATATCACTCCTATGAGAGCCAGAGGTAGACCAACTTTGAACTAGAGGGAAATTAATATTCCTTTCTTCTATTTATTGCTCAGGAAGTTTTCAAGGGAAAATTAGCTGTAGGCAAGCAGTTAATTAAAGCTGAAAGTATCACGTTCTACAGTGAAGGTAAAACAGACAAATTAGATGGCAGTCACGGGTTCCGGAATTTCAGGGATTCTTACTTTTTACACATAAAATATTAAAATTGGGTGTTATCCTTCTTCCAGATTTAAATTGGCAAACTCACCTATTCTAACTACCATAGGACAGTAATATTTTCCAAATACTGAATTAGCAGAGAGTACAAGATTTCTTTTTTAAGATTCAAAGACCTATTTTCAGGAAATAAATCAAAATTCATTTTTGATAAATTTAACAAATTTCATTTTGTTGAAAAAATTAAGACTACGAGGAACTGGAACACTCCAGGAAAATCCAGATGTACAAGGGGGCATTTATAAAACCAAAAACAGAGTGGGACTTCCACAGAGACAACTGTTTCCGCTAGTGCTGGTCTCGCTTTGACTCATCTTCTCTGAATGTGTTAGCAAAATTCAGCTGGGTCACAAATTCATTGCCAGATGCTGCCTATTTTATATATTTAACACTGATATTCCTAAAGTTCGATGCTTATATATGGCTTTAGGTAATTATTCATGGATAAATTAAGGTAGAAATCAGTGTTGGGCATCTATTTGCTCCCATATGAGTTGTTTGCTCATTCAATAAAGATTAAAAGAGGTCTAGAGAAAAAGAGTACACTTGATCACTGTCCTCATGTAGCACATTAGAATAACCTGGGTGGGCTTTTAAATATACTATTTCCCAGGCCCCAGTTTAGTCACAAATCCAGGGCCATAAGGCCTGGAAACGAGCATTTTAAAAGCCTCTCCAGGTTTTTTGATATGCAGCCAGGTTGAGAACCTCTGATTCAGTCGCCTAGGATTATATGAGAGGAAAGGCAATTGACTACGACTGATTTTTCTAATGAAGGCACAGGAAATCAATACAGGATCCATCAAAAAATCTTCTTATGATACTTCATAGAAAAAAAGGCCTCTCTTGCAAGAAATATCCCAATTGTAAAATTTTTATGTTTCAAATTAAATGCCTCAAGTAAACCAAACAAAAACTATGATAGGTTTCAACATCCAACATTCATTCAGAAAGGGATGATGCATTTCAAGGTCAGATGCAAAACGCTTATCTTCTAATCACACAAAAGACCAGGAATGTTTATAAATATATCCTAAATGATTTGAACTTGTACACGAGTTGCCAATAATCTTAGATGATTTTAAAAATGCAAGGTTCATCATTATACTATTTATTTTGCTAGATCTGATGGTCAGAACACAGTAATACAAGTTTTCTCTTCTAGTATAAGTTGTATCCTTAAGGAAAAAACTGAAATTTAACTTGCTGGCTCTATTTGAATATCAATATTACATGGAATAGTGTTCTTAAATACTAATGAAAAATCATTTTACCATATCTAAGTGTGCAATACCGAATAGACAGATGCTTCAAGGTTACCTGAAAAGATGCTTAATTTTTTGGTTTATCGGGTTGCCAGATAAAATAGAGGACACCAGTTAAATTTGAACTTCGGATAAACAACAAATTATTTTTTAATGTAAGCATGTCCCAAATACTGCATGGGACACAATTATACTAAAAAAAATTTATTCTCTGTTTAACTGAAATTCATATGTAACTGAGCTTCCCGGATCTTTATTTGCTCAATCTGGCAACCCTATTGGCTTGATGAAGATTTTCTTAAAAGTTAAGTTCCATTTTTGTAATTTCCAAACTGTTTAGCAGGGAATCCAGCACACTCTAGGTAGGCACTTGAACCACATTTCATGAAACAGTGAGTCAGGTTTGGAATTGACGTAGTGATATGTTGAAATTCACAGTCCCCAAGCCATCATTTTTAAGGGAGGTCTACACAAAGTCCTCTCCATACACCCTGAGAATCCCCTTTCCTTCCAGTCCTAAACCCTGTGGGGTTGTTTGGTAGGCAGGCATTTTCATGGGTTCATAGATCAGGCAACTATTTCAGGATCATAAACATTTATGTGAAATTCTTTTTTTCTTTTAACAGCTTTACTGAACTATAATTGCTGTATTTAAAAAACTGTATATGTTTAAATACTCATTTTTGATGAATCTGGACATGTGCATACATCCATGATACCATTTAAAGCCAGAAGTGTTTCAGATTTTAGGATATTGTGAATTTGATAGCAGTAACACAGATCACATAGCTTATATTATATGGCATTTCCAGTGACGTCTGGGGCAATACTCTCTAATCAAACATGTCACTATTTCTGCAGCTACACTTATGAATATTCAACTTTACAAAAGAGGCTTCTTTTCCCCCACAGAACTTTTCAGATTTTGGAATTGTGAAGAAAGATTATGGACTTGTGTCAATAAATGGTGATTGTTAAGAACTCATTCTCTGCTTCTAAAGATGCACATCTTTATGTTTCTTTCTTAGGATTTTTTTCCTTTGGCTTTGATATTTTAATTACACAACTGATGGATGTTTAGAGTAGAAAAAAGATGGAAAATCAGAATATTAAGGATTTATGTAATCAAACAAGAACTAGAAAAAATAACCCCAATCTGGAATCCTATTGATTTAATCCCCAAATCTCACGATATAGTTCCACTTCCTCTAACTAGGGAGCTAACTTTGAAATGTAAGAAAGAGGCACGGGAAGGGCGGGGCCCTTCTGAACACTGGCTGTGACTTGGCAAGTGCTCTGCACTCAAGAGGCATTAACACTTGGCTGAGGAATTTGTGGCCAGGCTCACTGTCTTCCCCTGGCTCTGAAGGAAGGAGGAGAGGAAGTAACAGGTACTTGGGAGATAATAATGGGGTGGGGGGAGTTAACCATTTACTATGCAATGGCATATGCTTACTGTAGAAAAACTAGAAAGTCAAATAATCTAAGATTTCACTCAGGAACACCTGGTATGGCACAGAGTGATGTAAGCTTCAGTTCAAACCTTTAAGCATGGTTAGTGTTTAAGCATGTTTAAGTATGTGGGCCAGGATGGCTACAAAATGTCACACTATATCTGTGTGAATACACGAAATAATTGTCCTTAAATGAAAGGATGCTAAGAAGCACAGATGGAAAGTAGACAATCCAAAAATAGAGAAAGTTGAAAAACTATATTTAATTTGGAATTTCAAATGTGGTTAGAAATAAATAAAGACAAAAAGAAAATCTGCATGAACACATGCATATTTTCTCAATCAGCCTTGCTCTGGGCGTGGAGACGGGGAGCGAGAGGGAAGGGATGTCAGTGCCGCAACCAGACCTGTGCCCAAAGTGGCTTTCATGGTGCGAGAGGCTTCTCTGCTCAGTCACCCAGCCCATCAAACTAAAACAGATTCCTAGACCAGAGTTAACAGTCCCTTCTTTCACTTGCCGCAAGAAAACATGATGGTGTCTTTGCTTGCTGCTTCACCAAATAAACATCCCCTCTGGGTTTCCATTCAAATTAGATTCTTACATTTGTTCAGGGTTTATCAATGTTCACAGTGGCTCTATCCATCACAGATGTAGCTACTATCTGAGAACACAATGGGCAGCTGGTATCTGGCTCATGGTAACAGGGAAACACGCTTATTGATGGACTCAACAGTGGTACCTCTGAGGGTAGTGAAAGGTCAGCCCAGGGAACCGCTGCAAATATGTTCAATAAATTATAATAAAACAAATTTTCTATATTTTATGTTGTATATGTAATTATATCTATAGTTTACATTTTATATGGTAACATAGAATAAATAGTAATCATGAATAAATATATATTAATTTATATTAAATATGTAAAATAAATTGGTAGTTCCAAAATCAGCTAAAAGACATTACACTAAAGACCAGATGCTAATTCTCCAGAGCTCAGAAAACAATGTCAATAATTTCACATCAATATTTGAACTTCGAGGTGTTATTACACCTTTTTCCTATGGCTCTAGGTCTTGTCTCCAAAAGTGTAGGGCCAGACTTACAGGATGCACCATCGACATCTGAATTAGAGCTTGCCCAACAGGGGTATCGTTTCAGGTTTTGCTTTTCTCATTCCACAGTTTATATCTGACCACAGCAACAGGTGTATGGAAAAGGAAACGCGATCCAAAAGGGCAAAGGCCACTTCCTCCTTCTGTCTTACGCTCTGGCTTCACTGGCAGTGTGATTACAGGCCCAGTGGCATGTGCACTTGGGCAGTCCAGCCCAGCTGTCCTGAAACTTGGCTGCAGATAGCTGTTTGGCAGGTGTTTGGCTCAGCATTTCTGCTCAGGCCCAGCCTGGACTAGCTGTTAGCAAGAGAATCCAAGGACAATATTCCCAAAGCACACTGGCAGTATTCTGGCACCAACTATGGGCTGGATAGACAATGGATCACAGTGCCCTCCTGTAGTTCACACAGTAGAGAGGAAAATAAATATCCAGTAAGCCCCAAACAAATGTAAATTATAAATGTGATATGTAAAAGGACTAAAAGTACAACAGGGAAAACCTAATCCCAACTAGAAAGGTCTGGGAGGGCTTTTCTGAAAAGCTGGCACTGAACCTGAGCCCCAAAAGACAGGACCGACAAGGCGTGGAATACGGGGAAGGGAACTCTGGCAGGGGAAGCAGTATCTGCAAAGGACTGCATGGGGGCAGCGATCTTCTAACAATAGAAAGCGAGGCCACCGCGAGAGTGCAGTGAAGAACGGGAGGGTGGTGGCAGATCACGGTAAAGAATTTATACTTATAGAAAGTGCTGTGGGACCCAACCAGAGTGATATAATTTTTATTTATTTGTTTTGAAAAGTACATTGGTTTCTGTGAAGAGAATGAACTGAAGGGAAGCAAGTGGAAATGGGACTAAAGAAGAGATTTTGGTGATTTAGAAGAGAATGCTGAGAGAGGAGATGCAGAAATGTTGAAGTAACTGAGAAATATTTAATACTTTGCTAATCAGTTGGATGTGGGGATGATGGCGAGAGAAGTGTCAAGATCAGTGTCCAGGTTTCTGTTTAAATATATAGGTGAACAGAGACGCAGTTTCTTGGACTGGGGGAGCTGGAGGATTGGGGTGGGGTGGAGGGCAAGGGGAAGGATAAGATCTCGTTCAGCTATGCGTGTGTTCCGTTGGAAATACCTGTGATACCCGAGTGGAGATGTCAGGTAGGCTGCAGGATATGAGTCAGAGCTCAGAAAACAGCTGTGGGCCTAAGACACACCTATGACAGTCACCAGCACGTACAAGCCACAGCTTGAAGCCACAGCTACAAAATAATATGACAATGCGAGAGAACCTGCTCAGATCAGAGGTGGTCTGAGGGATGATCAGAGAATCAAAGGGACATGAGAAATGGAAAACCAGAAGAGTGTGGTGCACAGAAGCAGCAATGAGGGGAGGAGGGGGCAAGTGTCCAGGAAACAAGTAGTCTCTTATATTGAATGCTGCTCAGGAGTTTGATCACAAGAGGGTGGAAAAGCACCCAGTGAGCTGGGCAGCACTAAGGTCTTTAGAAGTCTTACCAGGAGCAAATCTGATGAGCAGTGGAGGTCTCAGGCCACTGGAATGGGTTAACTGGGAAATGAGGAAGAAGAGACAGTGTACCTAGAAAATGGTTTGAAAAGTTTAGCTGGAAAGAGAAGAGAGAAGAGATAATAACTTATTTTTAGATAATAAGGTAGTAGTTTATTTTTAAAATAATAATGCTGGCATGCTGGCCGTGTAGCCCAGGAAAGAAGGAGAAATTGGTGGGCAGAGGACACTGCATGCAGAAAGACTGAAAACCTTCAGAAGGTAAGATGGGATGACATCTGAGCACATCAAGAGGACTGGTCTTCGAGGGGAGGAGAGAAGCTTCTTTAGTTGTGAAAAGACAGAATGCTTCTAATTTCTCAGTGGAGCAGACAGTGGGAACATCTCTGAGCCAGAGGGAGGAAAGTGGGCCAGAGGTTTGAACATAGTGAAGGTATAAAATAGCTGTGTCATGAAATGGTAGAATAAGTTTAATTGAGAAATACAAGAATGATGCCAAGCAAAATCAAGTCTCTATTTGAGTTTGGTTGTCAAGAATATGTAGTTACATCATCTTGCCCAGTATTTGTTTCCACTTCGCTCACCCTATTCTGCAGTCCCTCACCCAAAGCCAGTTTCTGCCATTTTATGTACAATGTGATGACAGACAATAATTCTACCTTCCAAGACCAACGAATCCCCTAACAGCTGCAGGGGCTGGTCCTATGCTGCAAGCCCCTTTAGTGCCCTCTCCTGTGCATAGCCTCTGTCAAGCCACTAAAACGATAACAGGAAGGAAGGAGGTGGCCTCTTTGCTTGTTTCTGTTCATGTTCCTGAAGTTCCCCCTCTACCTTAGGTCCGGAGAATACAACACAGCTTTCCCTGGGGAGTGAGATTTAGCACTGGCTCAACCTGCTTCACTTTTGTGTAAAATCTGATGAGATGCTAATGAGAGATAGACAAATGGAACTTGCAGCCCATGCCATATGTGAGCCACCAAAAATAAATAGCTTCATGGAGGAGGAAAGCAGAAGGGTTCACAGGGCACATGATACCCCGTTCCTATGTCTCACAAGTTTTCCAATATGACATAAACAGCAATAAAATTAGTATGGCATGTCTTAATTTAATTAGTATTTTCTTAATAGTAAAATATTAATAAGCATCAAATCAAGACATCTGATGCCTCCAACTAAAGCTTTTTGCTGTGTCAGTGCAGAATCTTTGAAAAGCATGTACCATTAACTGAATCCTCCTCAACTGCAGTTTTAGACCATCAATTCTTAGACTTGTTTTTGACCTTCTGAAGAAAAATATACTCATTACCCAAATAGATTTTTTATTATTTAAAAGTCTGGAGGTAGAATGAACACACATAAAATTTAATATGAGAAAGCTGTGCAGCCTTAATTTTAACATGCAGGCAACCAAAAAATTGATGTGTAGTTTTTAATCTGACTCCCATTTCTGACAGTATCATTTTGAGCTCGTTCTCTGGCACCAACATCAAATGCCCTTATTTATAGGTCTCAAACAAATAAGAGCCTAAAAAGGAAGTCACATTCAGCAGAAATTCTTTCCACACATTACCAGTAGAACTTACTCAGACTAAACATTTTTCTTTTTCTCAGCTTAGTGGAGAACATGGTGAGTGGGGAAGAATGTGTTAAAACTCGTCCGCTTTTTTCTTTCCCAAGTCAGAATTTTATTTTTAGTTTTAGGCCTATTTCAGCTGTAACTAACTTAGAGTAGGAGAGGAATATATAATATTTCCAAGACATAAAAAAATACAGAAACAGGCAAACCAAAAACCCAACTACCACCCTGAATTCTAAAAGCTGTGAGTAATTTTTCAGACTTTCCCTAGTAGATATCAGCTAACATTCAGGTTGTGGCTTGAAATATATAAGCAAAACCTTTCCAAGCTAAGCATCAACTGTGTTTCACAGACAACTTTCCCTTGGCAGTGTGTGAGGACCCTTCAAAAACCTGAACACATTTTTCAAAGAGCAGTGCACTTGCATTGAAGGTAATAGCAAGGCAAGGCAGGTGAGACAAATGGATTCCGTTCATCTTTTTAATAAACGGAAAAATGAAAAGAAACAAGACAAGCACATTTAAATATGCTTAAGCCATCCCTACCGGGCACCAGCAGGAAAGGAGTTCAGTATACTAAAAAAATTCTTTAAAAAACAGTGGAATCAGAAGAGCAGAAAGGCTGATGGAAAAACAAAACAGAACAAAACAAAACAACTCACGCATCTCTAGTAGAATAAGCTGCTACGAACACCAGCTTGCACACTGAATGGGTTCTGCTTTCTTAGCATCAGCTGCCTAGTACCTGGTACCTTAGTTGGTGGCAATATATGATCTTAGGACTTCTCTCTAGTGCCCCTGTATCCAGGAACATGACGTACAAATCTAAAACCGTGGTAATTCATTTAACATTTAAATTCAATCAACTGGGACCACCACTTTGCCCCTAAAAATTGCATTCGAATATAATTTTCTTTACCTTGGTCTTTTCACCAACGATATTCTTTTCCAGTTCTGCTATTTTCCGGTTTAGATGATCCAAAATCTCCTTCTCCTTCATAAGTTCAGTTGTTTCAGATTTCTGTTCTCCATCCAAAAGAGCACATTCCATATCCAACTAAGGACATAAAACAAAGCTCAGAAGTGTTTCACCTTCAGAGACATTCTCAGCTGCTCACTTTAGAGATGCACTTGCTACAGCTACAAATTTCCAAAAGTACTACTGTATCAGCCAGATGATGGAGCCTGGGGAACACTCCCGAAAGCCAATGTGAGAGTCAGATTTCCTATATAAGAAAGCTGGAATATATTTGCTAAAATATATATTTGCTAAAAAAAAAAAAAAAAACTAGTTATCACTTAACTTTCTATTATAGCCCCTTTTCTGCTTACTTTTCAAGAATATTTTGCCTTTTTGTTTAGGTTCAGGCTCAAGCACTAACCATCTCAGGAGCAGCCACCTCTTTCTTTGTCCCCAGAGCATGAGAAGTGAAAGTCACCCCAACCCCGCATGTGAGTTCTGCATTCCTAGCAATGCCAGCAGGAGGGGCTTCCAGGGTCTACATGTGCAAAACAACAGGTGAACCCCTAACCACTATGGGGCTATTGGCACCATCTGTGAGGACAGATATGCAGACCTCCCCTAGGCAGAATTACGGGCCCCTTCTCACTCCATGGAAGTAACATAAACATTGCCACTGTATTCTAATTATAGAACGTGTGTCTCTGTCTGCTTTGCAAACCTCTAGAAAGCTGGGTATATGATTGATTCATGTGTGAATTCCCCCATAGAGCCAACATGATATGCAACTCACAGTAACACACTTGAGAAAACATATGCTGGATTTGGACTTGAACACCTAAAACAACGTACAGGTCCTGTGGCAGGTCAGAAAGCACATACTAGTTAAGACAACGTCAGGCTATACCCAAAGTACATTAAAGATGGCTTAATATGTTTATCTCCTCTGATTAAAAAAGGAAAGAAAAAGGAATGTGAAAAAGGAGATTTTCACTGACACCTGGGACCTAGCTAACAAATGTATGCTCATGCTGATTTCTATGTATTTGGCGTCGAAGGCCAGTGCCCTGATAAACAGCATATTTTTAAGCTAAAGGAAAGAAAGAAAAAAGGGAGAGGGTAAAAAGCGAACTCGTGCTTTATACCTCTCTGGAAGATTCATCCATCTGGTCATTTATATCTTTGATTTTTTGTTCAAGTTCCTCGATGTTGTTCAGAATTACTATCCGGGTGTCTTCCATTGTGGCCAACTCCTGAGTCCGCTGTTCTTCACTTATACCCTCTGGGGTCTGCGGTTAATCAGCACAGAAATGGGTTACTCACACTTCAATTCTAGAATTTCTCGACTTATAAACCAGCCTCAGGTCTAGTGTTTGACTGTCTCCAAGCCCATGTGGATTCCAAAAGCATCCTGTGATTGTTTAGCTGGAACTCTGATGCTTGTTGCCATAGAGACCATGCCATCCTCAGCAGTTAGGTTCTTGGGTAAGCTCACACAACTTCAGTTCACAAATTCATATCCTTTGAAAGCTAAAAGAACTAAGAGGTTGTACAGATGAGGAAGTTGTCATATGCAGAGATTGAAGTGACTTCTCCACGGTTATAGAGAAAGTTCAGCACAACAGAGAACTAGAACTGAGATGGGACTTTGACATCTTCCTCAGAGATCTCTTGGGCATACTGCTACCTTCATTACCAGCTCCACATTCTCTCCCATCTCCCAAGTGAATACATCTCCTACAAAAGCCTCTTGAGTCTCCAGCCATACTACTAGGTCCCAATGCTAGGGTCACCTGCAAGTGAGAATTCATGCTTATTTGTTTCCTTCCCAACACAAGGTGGAAAAGCAAAGGTACGTCACTTTGGGTACATCACTAAGTAACCCACAAAATCACTTAAAACTACACACTCAATATTAAGTTAATTGTGTATTTCACTTTTTGTGCTGGTGCACTATTTACTGTCTCTGTTCTATGGACTTTCTTTCTCTATAATGTTTAAGACAGTATGTAAAATAGGACACTGGCCACCATTCATAAAAGTATTTCATGGAAAACCTGAGTTCCTTGTCAAGGACTGAGAAAGTCAAGAAACAAATTAAGTGAGAGAGGGTGTACTCACACTCCTGGACAGAATTAATGACACATGTCCAGGGAAGAAAAGAATATTGTGGCTCACACACAGACAAAATGTGACTGTCTATTGTTTAAGAAGAGAATATAATAACTAGAATATAGTCTCTTCTTTCTAGAATTTCAGGTTAGTCATCTTGGATATTGCCTGGTAGAGACCGATCTTTCTTTAAGGCAAGGGAAGCCAGTATGGATATATTATTTATTTAATTTTTATCTCTCTTTGAAAAAGCAGTAATTATTTGGACCAGTAAGTCAATAATTATACAATTTCACAATTGAAAATTAAAAACAGCAGACCAGTTGAGTAAATTATTGAGGATTACTCACGTATTGTTGAAAAGAATATACAAATTAACCCCCCAAAATTTAAAATTTAATACACCTCGTTAGGTTCATTTAATTTATTTAACAATCCTGATAATAACTTTAAGAAGATATCTGTTATGTCATATTCTGCATTCTTTTTTCATATTCATATTCTTTATTCTTTATTTTTTAGAACAACTCATGACATGTAACATATACTTTATTCTTTACCATACTTTGCAGCTGCTTAAGGAGATTAAACAATTGAGAATTTAGTATCTCAGGTTGGTTAGAACAAAAGTACACAGGTCTTCCAACCTCTGACATTTAGCTTTTAAATTATCATCTTAAATCCAATGTCCTATCAACTAATAAAACAACTGCTGACTTTTTTATCACACACAATAAAGTTCATTGTCTTAATTCTTAGGTGCCTGTTTTAGGCTGTGAGGAATGCCTGTAACAGTGAATGGCATTCCAAAATCACCCAGGAGTAATCCTAGCAGGAAAGCCTCACGAAGGCCAGTATCCTGTTGGGTCAAGATGACATATTAGGTTTCTACTTCCAACATGGTTTAAAAATATCTCTCTCACAGGTGGAAGCAAAGCATTAAGAAAAAACAAAATATGTGAACAATCTGCAAAACTATAAGCAAGTAGGGAGTGAAGATAATTAGTAGTGGGAATTATAAGTATTTACATAATTCGGGTTTTTAGAAAGTTTATCACGATAGGTATATTTAATAATAGACACCTTAAGGGGCTGTTTATAGCAATAAATGCCATCTAGGAAATGTTTGTGGTTTCTTTTTTAAACTTATTTATAAGAAGCAAAATCTTCAAGAGGCATTCTAAAACTGAATGCTTTGTGATAGAATGGAGTGAGGATATTGTAATCTCATTTATTAACCAAATAAAGAAAACCAAAAGATAGCCACAGTGTGGTGACCACTAAAAAGCTTTAGTTTTATCGTGACAGAGAAAGTTGAAATTTGAAACATATGCCTTTCATTTTAATTTCTCTGGGATTTTTTTTTTATAGTAATGCATAGGAATCCACTTACATAGTGACATGTTTTAACAAACACACACATATGTGCATCCTCTAATATGCCATCTTTGAGGTAAAGATCCACACAGAGGGGAGAGATGGTAATATATGTCTATCTTCCAAAAGTAATAAATGAAAAACTCATTCCTTGGAACCCATCGTCCTCTCACCTGTGCTGTGTCTAAGCTGCTATGTGCCCAGGTGTTTGATGTTACCACATTTCTTGATGTTTCCTGCCTCTAAAGGATGCACAGTCTTATATCTCTTGCAACAATGGGTGCTGCTCTAAGTTTCAGAGTCCTCCTATCCCCCAAGAACATATCTGAGAAATTAAAGACATGATCTGTCACAATCTGCTTGTTTATACACCAACAGCTTTCTTATGATAGCCCTCTCCAGGAGAAAACCTGTCTCCCAAAAGATAGTCTTTAGAGAGAGCACATGGCTCAAAGTTTTTAACAAAAAATGGGCAGATCTCCATAAAGGAAGAAATGTGAAAAGGTTTTAAGAGCAAAAGGAAGCCAAGGACTTCTAAGGAAGCCCAATGGCTGATGATAACAGGTAAAATTTTCATATGATGGGCCCTTTACTCTGCCTGAACAACAACATTTGATTCCTCCTGGCCCTGATCCTCCTCCCATCCTGGTTTCTAGTAAGTGCAACTCTCTGGCCACAGAGACAGATGTCCTATTCAGAATTATTCTAAATTGAGAATTAGTAAGGTAAACATGGTCATTGGAAAAAAGAAGGGATTGATGTCCAACATACGTTTAACAGTTTAGAGTCCGCATACATGATGGAAGAACTCAACAGGTATATAAGGACTTCTGACCAGAAACAGTCAGTGTAAAAGTCTTGTTGAAGCCAAACAAGCAAAAATAAAACAAAAAAAAAATACACAAACTCCCCCGAAAAATGCTCCATGTGAAAAATTCCTGCCAGAATTTAGCACCATAATAATGTCTCTCTCTTAAAGAATCAATACGTGTCCTTCTCTCATAAACAAAGATTAACTAAAGAATCTCACAGTTGAACACAAGGGTAAGAGTTAATTAAATGAATCAATAAATTAATCCTACATATTCCTAAATAAATAAATCCACTTTGTGATTTCAGAACCTGATTTTTCCTCCTGTTTACTATTTTTGGTCTTCTAATTCTAGTCCAATAAAATTTGTATTTTTTATTATAAGCTCCTTCAAATCCTTTTTAGAAAAGACGTGGGGGAATTTCTTTTTTAATTTTTGTAGAAAAAAATTCTTAACATGAGTGAAAAAAATAATACTAAGAGCTTTTCCTCCTATATGTCAAAAAAATATCATAAATAAAGTCAAAGGGAAGACCACTCATGATAAAAGGCTAATTGGCTAATTTGCTTACCACAGACAGTTCTTACTACCCAGTAAAAAACAAGACAAATAAAACAATAAAAAAAGGAATGAAGAATGAATAAGTGAGTCAAAAATACAAATAACAACTAAAAATATGAAAAAGTGCCCAACTTCATTCATAATTAAAGGAAAACAAATAAAAGACCCATCAACTTGGCCAAATGAAAAATTCTGATAATCCAAAACTTTGGCAAGGACATGGAGTTGTGTGCATAAACTGTTAGTGAAAGTGTTGCCTGAAAATATAGTCCATTGGGAGTGTAATGTGGAAATACTGATTAAAATGAATACAAACCCTTTGACTGAGCAATTCCACTTTTAGTAAGTGATCCTACAAATGCAATTGCAGAATTGTGCAAATATACATATCCTAGCTATTTGCTGCATATGGAGTTTATTAGCAAAAAATGGGAAACAAGGCCGGGAGCGGGGGCTCACACCTGTAATCCTAGCACTCCGGGAGGCCGAGGCGGGAGGATTGCTTGAGCTCAGGAGTTCAAGACCAGTCTGAGCAAGAGCGAGATCCCGTCTCTACTATAAATGGAAAGAAATTAGCCAAACAACTGAAAATAGAAAAATTAGTCAGGTATGGTGGTGCGTGCCCATAGTCCCAGCTACTCGGGAGGCTGAGGCCGAAGGATCTCTCGAGCCCAGGAGTTTGAGGTTGCTGTGAGCTAGGCTGATGCCACGGCACTCTAGCCCAGGCAACAGAGTGAGACTCTGTCTCAAAAAAAAAAAAAAGAGGAAACAATTTAAATGGTACTGTCCAACAAAAGAATGCCACTTAGCCATTAAAAAGACTGAAGCAGAGTTGTGTGTATCAATATGCAAAGATGCACAAGACATTGAGTGAGGAAAAAACAAGTGCGGAACACAATATGGGTGTGTAAGTGTATCTATGTCTATAATAAATGGCCATATGAGCTCAGAAAATACTAGGAAGGCAGGTAAGGCCCTTTTAACACCTGTTTGACACGGGTTCATCTCTCAGGTACACAACTGGAAGAGGGAAGAGAGAAGAGAAAGTTTTCTTTCTTTCTGACTGCTACATTTTCCACAGTGCAAATTTGTTACTTTATAGTAAACACCCTAATTTGCGGCACCTAGTTCAGCTAATGGTCTTTTAAATTGAAGCTTCACTGAAAACATTCTGGAAAATTAGCATGATAAAATCTTTAGTTTCCAGGCCAAAGCATATGCATAGCCCTAGGCCTAAATCCTAGTCTCTTGGAGCCAGCATTACCTTTGGTAGGATGCTTAGATAAGAGGACTCGCTGGAAGCTTTCAGAAAGGCAGAGGATGGCTGGGGGGGAGTCCTGGTGAGCTCACTGAGCAGTTCATCATTCCTGATGCTCCTGGGGGCAAGGAAGCTGGCACTGCTCTGACTGAGACTCCCGAAGCTTGCAGAGTCTGCATCGTGGACCGAGCCCTTCTGGTGGCACCTGTATCTTGTATCAAGGCTCACCAGGGCTTCTTCAAACACAGACTCCTCATCAGAGAGCTGCAGCTTCTCAAGCTCCTTGTTGATTTTCTGCACGTCTGCCACGGTGGTGCCAGTGGACAAGCGGCTGTCAGGCTTTGTGTATTCAGCACAGAGACTGAGGATGGTCTCCAGACGCTGTCTCTCCTAGAACACAGAAGAGGACGGGAAAGCCAGTGAATTTGGGAAAACGGACAATTCCAAACAAAAAGACAGAGAAGGCTGGGAGTACTGGCAATTTTGTTCCATGCATAAACCCACAGACGCTTGGCTGGGGATGGTTTTCATCCGGACTTAAGAATCCAGATGAAACGGGCTAACAATGCCCGATTTTCCTCCAAAACTCAATTCTGGCTTCTTCTGTCCTTTTATCCGTACATCCCAGGGCTGACCCTGGCACATGTCAGCACTCAGTAAGTCTTTTCTTGATTCATCAATTCTCCAGACACTTCAAAGTGGTTTTTTTTTAACCTCCATTTCCTATCTATCCCCCATTCCCCAACCTCTACTTATCTACCTTCAACAATATCTTGCTCTTTCATCAGTATAGACTTAACACTTGTGCTTAAAATTAATTCTCTAACCTCCTATGAAATATTATTCTACTGTTAGACACACAAAGAGAAAAAAGCAACCGAAAGAATCTTTTCATTTAAAAGGCCTATCTATGTCTGCAATTATTTTTTTTCTTGAAATGCTTTAAAATTTTCAAAATATTTTATGCCTGGTCACAATGGAGGGTCATTTTCACTAATTTCTTCCATAAATAATTAAGATCATAAAAATGTAGGAATGTTGCACTCCAATGAAGAACATTTCACATCAAGTCCAGACAGACATCAATGCAGCTCAGATTCTGAGATCACTAAACCTTTGATTCATTTAGCTAGGAAATAAAATAATGGTTCATTTGTTTTTTAAAAAAAATCAACATATAGGCCATTGATGCCTATAATAGTGTCACTAACTGACATCGCACCAGACTCCCCATGCAAAACAGGGAGACATTCCTGATTTTTAACTTTAAGTAAATTAATTACATATTTGTGAGCAATGGTATATAATTTACAAAATGCTTCTCATAAACCTAGACAGCATTGTTTGAGGTAGGAAACCTCAGCATCTTTACCCTTCACGTTAATTCCAATGCCAAAGTGAAAAGAAATTAAAAACAAAAACCATCTGTTGCAATTACATTTATCATATTGAGAAAAGATGTCAAAAGCCCTCCATAGAAAAAGACTTTCCATACTGCTTATCAGTAACAAAATAGGAAAATATTAAGCAGCACTGTGCTGCTGTTTTCATTCCAATTGTAGTTAATTTGTAAAGACAAAATTCAGAAGACAGTTAGCTGTTTATTAGTTGAAGTTGTAACATGTATAAAAGTGAAGTAGGAAAAGACCGACTTAACTCCTTGGGTTCCATTAAATACATTATTTAAATGAAAAAATAGAAGTCATTTAAGGTGTATATGACTTATATCTACCCTCTAAAGTATGCATCCCCACCCCCCCCAAATAAAAGAGCAATAGCTTGATCAAAAGGACTTTAAACTAGTTGCTATAGGCTCGCACCTCCCTTTCACTTCCTGAACTTGTGGACTCCAGCTGCAGCTCCTTCCTCATGGCCTCTTCCCAGGGCAGGCACTCCTGACTACACACCCTCATCCCCAGGCTCTTCTGCACCCTGTCCATCCAGGAGCCCTGGTGCTTATTTATCTCCGCAGCTGCCGCCAACTGCCAAGCCCTACCCACCTCAGCTTTATGGGGAGGGAATAGGCGGACATAGCCTTCCTTGCATTATTTTAGACTTCTCCAACAGTTTGGAAAAGTCTGCATGGGACTCTGCAAAAACAACCTGCAGGGGCATATGTGAAAAGAGGGGCAGCGACAAGATGGTAAATTTACTTCTTCTCAACAGCATCGATATCAGAGGCTAATCCCCCAAGAAAACTTCCTTTTCTGCCATCTAGTTAAATTGAAGCATCTGAACTCAGTCTTTACTAATCTTTGTAGATTACACTACATGTACATTAGCCTTGGCACTAATTATGTTTCAGAGTATCTAAAAGTTGTCAACTTCCAAATACCAGGGCTCTAATGAACAGTGCAGTCTTCAAAAGCATGAAAGGTACTTCTGCCTAGCCTGGAACACACAGCAAAATTCCTCCCACGTCTCCTTCCCAAAATAGTTTCTTTTGCTGCCAATGGTATTGCTTAATTCCAGAGGGAATAAATGATCCCATCCTTAAGATGAATGCTATTTCAGAGAGTGAAACACAGTATTCAAAGGCTTGTGCACAGGAAGTTTGGTCTGGTGGTATGTGTTTCTCTCTATTCTTATCACCCCATTCACAGCCAGTCTGTCCAAGCTTGAATCACACGCACATGCAGCACGGCTGCCCACAAATTTTAGAGAAATTCAGGCTGCACCAAGACACACTGGCCCCATAAAAGCTGCACCAAAGAAAAATAAACTCATGTCAAGAAGTGCGTCAGAAGAAAGTCTGCAAGGCATTTCAGAAAGCACTACAAGAAGCCTTTTAAGGAAAACTCTGAACAGAAATTACTCTCATAAGATAACTCTCGCTTCAGCCATCTTCATTCTGGAGTCATTTTCCTTCCCATTGATCACACCAATATCCTTCGCCCTGCACGACCCAAAAACCAGGATGACCATTCCAGACTATGACTTTGAAAATCAAAGAGGGCACTATTAATAATTATTCTGGAACATCAAGTGCAAACTGGGATTGGTCCTGGAAAACTGAAATGTCTGGCCCCCTATCTAAAATTTAATTTTTTTGAAGCTTCACTTAGCAATCTGCTAAGTCAGAAGATGGCCCTCTTGGAGATCTCTAAATCCTACCCCTCTTTCCAAACCAGCGATCTACTGTTCATTCTCCTGGAAAGCCACCAGTACAGAGCCTAAGTCCCTAAATGCACCAAGACACTGGTGCTAAGAATGTGGAAAGTGGGTAACTTTGAACAGGTTTATTCCAAATACATTTTTTACTTTTTCTCCCTTCCCATTTTTCCTTTCCTTCATCTCCATATCCCACATATATCAAAGGAAGCTTTGAAGGGGACACAACATCTTAGAAAATGTACCTGAAGAAAATGGTGTGCAATTTCTTTCTCTTAGAGGTTAAAGGAAAAAACAAAAGAGTTGTGGGATGAAGGGTTTTTTTTGACCTCAGAGCTTTCTTCCATCTTCAGAGGAAAGTATCTGACATTGCCCTACTGCAGCTTCACAGCCCTCAGGAGGGGGATATCATCCAGCTCCTAAACCCACCCAGTCCCCCGGTATCCAACGCCAGCCAGTCTAGGCTATAGGACTGTCTATATACTGCATAAACACACAAATTCTGCAGAAAACCTACTGCTGACACTTAAGCACAGGTGAAATCTTTGCTAAAATTCTTTTGTTAAATTAAGTATGTTAGGCCATTTATTACATAAAAGTGTCAACCTTCAATGGCTAAATGTGATTTAGGTGAAAGGAGATGTATTTTTTTTTCTTTTTAGGAGGACCTATTACAACTGATAAGTATGATTTTACTTCTCTTTACTTTACTTCTGGTAATTGTAGGGCTTCAATGTCTTTATAACCTTCATAATCTTCAGTTCAACAAAGATCTATTAAATTATTCACTGTATAGTAATGGCTATGGATACACAGATGAACACAAAATAGCACTTCTACCCTGAAATCCTTAAAAGGAAGTATAAATAGGTGATTAATCACAGAAACAGCGATGACAGACATTTATAGAAAACTTATGGATTTACATATGAGGAAGCAATACACAAAAATTACAGAAAAGCAAATTTGAGTTGAATCCTCAAGGATAAATATAAGTCAGTCTGGTCTGCT
Organism: Avahi laniger; assembly: GCA_963575035.1. Lineage (NCBI taxonomy): Eukaryota > Metazoa > Chordata > Mammalia > Primates > Indriidae > Avahi > Avahi laniger. The sequence continues at coordinate 56,487 of CAUYSK010100535.1, forward strand.
GGAACAGTGGGGTGGGCAGGGCATTTTTGGAAAGGCACCACAGAAGCAAAGGCATAGAGCCATGGAATGTCACGGTATGCTCAGAGATCAGCAACTAGCATGTGGTTAGAGAGATGGGGTCATTTGGGGGGAAGAGGGATGAGGCAGCTGCATAGAAATGGGCCAATTTTCTTTCTCTTTATATCAGGACTCAGGGATCCCAAGAGCTCCAAATACACTTTTGAATAAATATATAGGGTGCACCAGCAAGAGTCAGGAACCCTCGTCTAAAAGTGAGCGGCGGAATGAGAAGAGGTGGGGCTGACACCAAGCATGCACAATTTCCAGGATTCCATATACAAATCCTGATGTCTCACTTAGGTAGGACATTCTGGGGGGAAGACAGAAACAATGGCTCAAACTCTACTTGTTTTAGAGATGAATCTTTTAGGGGTAGTAACTGGGGCTATTGTGATCAGTTAGCCTCTTTCTGGCCACAGGGTAAGATGGCCCCTCTCTTCCCCACCTGCAAACTCTAACAGATACGGTCTCAGATTTCTGAGAAGCGATGTGTGTCACCTTTGCATGAACAGCTGGTGCATGATTCATGGCATGCTTGCTTTGCCGTGGCAGAGTGATGCTCCAGGTGGTGCTGGCCCCATCAGCCTGGGCCCTGAGCAAGGAAATGTGGAGCAGAGGCCTCTTTTAACCCATGGAGTGTAAGGGAGAAATAGACCTATGTCTTTTTAAACCTCTGACTTCCCTCCTCTATCTTCATCTGTCTTGTCCTTCTCTCTCCAATGTACCAAGTGGCTAAGAGCATAAACTCTGGAGCCTGACTGCTTGGGTTTGAATTCTGGTTCTGTAGCTACCCATGTGATTCTGGGCAAATTAGTTAGTTTCTTTCTGTCCCAGTTTCTTTATGCATAAAACAGGGGATTACTAGAGTGTCTACCTTATTGTGTTTTCATGGAGATTTACATATATATGTACATATACAGTATTATGTTGCTTAATGACAGAGATATGTTCTGAGAAATGTGTCATTAGGTGATTCTGTCATGGTAGCGTGTACTTACATAAACCTAGATGGTATAGCCTATTACATAGCTAGGCAGTATAGCATAGCCTATGGCTCCTAGGCTACAAACCCGTACAGCACGTTACTGTACTGTAGGCCCTTGTAACACAAGGGTAAGTATTTGTGTATCTAAACATCTAAATGTATAGTAAAAAAAAAACAGTATTATAATCTAATGGGACCACTGTCGTATATGCATCTGTGCCACATAAGGATGTCTTGGTCAAGAATGGAGAACATTTTATATACTATATGCTATAAAGTCTAAAGCTGGTGCCTGTCCTGCAGTAGGTGCTCAGTGTTTGTCAATCATGATTAAAATGGTTTCCACCAAAAGTTTGAAGTGAAATAGATGTTTCTCTTGTGGGCCCTGGGGAACCATTTCTAATACTGTTTAATGAGCAAAACTAAAAATCAAACTCAATTGTCTTCAGGGAAAGGAAATACAGGAAAAAATATGTTATGTAGCCAAATGTCTCCCTGAAAATAATCCACACCTCTACAGGGTTCCTTTGGCAATCTGGAAAGAGAGACAATTCCTCCAAGGCTCCAGACTCCCTGCGTAGTGGTCCACCTGCCTCTCTGCCCCTGGCAGCAGAGCTCTACCCAGTTGCCAGAGTAGGCTGGGGAGGAAGGCATCTTGTCATTTGATCCCTCTATCCCAATATGGGGCAACATATATTCCCTCCGGCACCTTAAGTCCAGTGGAACAGCTTCTAGAAAGAACTACTCTCCAAAAATGAAAAAAAACAACAACAAAAAAACCACCCAAAATCTATTCTCCTACTCCGTGCACACACTTCACCCTTGACATAAAACCCAGGCTTCTATTCACATTGCCCCTGGCTCCACCTTCGACTTCAGTGGCCATGAGTGTCCCCATCCTATGGAGGGCATGCATCATCCAAATACCTGAGAGGCTTGTCATATCCTGCCTTTACTCACACTCAGACAAAGAAATTCAGTTCTTTTAATCTCATCTCACAAATCAATTCCTTACACAACTGATTGTTTTTAAAAATGACCATTACTCAACTGCGTGTCAACAACTCTCTCAAGCCCACTTGCCTCTCCTAGTATTTCTGGCTATTTTAGAAGGAGCTTGTACTTTAAAAATAGCTATAAATATAAAATATATTTCATTATTAATACATTTAATAAATGCATTTAATTAATATATTTGATAACATATATCTCTATAGATCAATAATACCTATATATGATGAAGTAATGTTTATTTAGTTTTCATTTACATCAAGCATGTTCTAAAGTAATGTAACTTGATTTAATTAATCTTGCTAACTTTTTACCCAAGAATGTCCTCTTGACTTCCTTTTTCCACCTCTGCATTTTGTTGGGCAGAATCAAGTTAATCTCTGACCACAATTATTATACCATCTAACTATATTTTAGTCCTTTGCTTGATGTCTTTTTGCATCATTTTGCCATTTAAAATTAACCAGCAGACGTGGGATAAAAAATGTTCTACTCTTAAAAAAATATTAAGGTTGGAGGTGAACTCTTCTTAAAATACTAAAAGATACCATTTGAAGGAAAATGTCCATTATGGATGACTCCATAATATTTTAAGGGAAAAAAAATTCATTTCTCCCTACTGACTGAAAAGCACTGGCTATAAAGAAAGGAATTCATATAATCAATATAATCACAATTTCCACATAGCATCTAAAAAAAAATGCCAGATATTTTTACTCTCACATGGACAGTGTTCCAGAGGAAAGTCTACAAGGTGCCTGGGCCCCCTCTGTTAAACAAATTACGCTATTACTCCACATCATTAAAGAAAACACAGCAAAATCTAATGGTATTGTCATTTGTTTACATTTTCTTGTTAGCTTAACCAAGTTCCAGAGAATCTTTGTGTTTGTTTCTTCTGAAAGACCATAGTCTATAAAACACAAGCCATTAAAATAGTTTTTAACATTTTATGTAATATTTTATTTTGTTCAATAAAAATAAGTGCATAAGAAATATAAAGACCTTTAAGTAAATCTTCACATTTGAAAACATACACTATCCTTTAAAAAATAAGGATTTTTTTTAATGCATAAAGAAGTTACTAGGGTAAAAAAAAGTAGGAAAGTCTATATGTAAAAAAAGGAGGGTGAACTATTACATATCAGCTGAAGGTACTATAATGTGACTACGAGACATATCATGTGGAAAATACTATGTGCTAGAATTTAAAAAGCATGTTATAAAATTTTATGTATAGAAATGTAACATAAACAATGGCATGTATGCTTTCTAAATTTGAAAATAATGTTAGGAAAGTAACTATAGGCATACCTCATTTTATTGTATTTGTTTTATTCTGTTTCTCAGATAATTACATTTTACAAATTGAGGGTTCAAGAGAACCCTGTAATGAGCAAGTCTATCAGCACCATTTTTCCAACAGCATGTGCTCACCTCACGTCACTGTCAAGTTTTGGTAATTCTTGAATATTTCAAACTTTTTCATTATTATTATATCTGTTATGGTGATCTGTCATCAGTGATCTTTCATGTTACTATTGTAATTGTTTTGGGCACCACAAACTATGCCCATATGAGATGGCAAACTTAATCGATAAGGGGAGATTGTGTTCTGACTTGCTCTGCCAACACCACTCCTGTCTCTCTGCCTCTCTTGACGTCTCCCTATTCCCTGAGACACAACAATATTGAGATTTGGCCAATTGATAACACTACAATGGCCTCTAAGTGTTTAAGTGACAAGAAGAGTTGCACGTCTCACACTTTAAATCAAAAGTTGGAAATGACTACACTTAGTGAGGAAGGCATGTTGAAAGCTGAGATAGGCCAAAAGCTAGGCCTTTTCGCACCAAGCAGCCAAGGTGTAAATGAAAAGACAAGTTCTTGTCTGGGCGTGGGGGCTCATATCTATAATCCTAGCACTTTGGGAGACAGAGGAGAGGGATCGCTTGAGACCAGGGGTTTGAGATCAGCTTGAGCAATAGAGCAAGACCTTGTCTCTACTAGAAAAATAAGCCAGGCATGGTGGTATGTGCCAGTAGTCCCAGCTACTCAGGAGGCTGAGGCAGGAGGATCACTTGAGCCCAGGTTGAGGCTGCAGTGAGCTAAGATGATGCCACTGTACTTTAGCCCTGGCAACAGAGCAAGATACTGTCTTGGGAAAAAAAATAAAAAAGAAAAGAAAAGAAAAAGAAAGAAAGAAAAAGTTCTTGATCGGGCGCAGTGGCTCACGCCTGTAATCCTAGCACTCTGGGAGGCCGAGGCAGGAGGAGTGCTTGAGCTCAGGCGTTCGAGAAAGAAAAAGTTCTTGAAGGAAATTAAAAGTGCTACTCCAGTGAACACATGAATGACAAGAGAGTAAAACAACTCTATTGCAGATACAAAGAAAGTTTTAGTGGTCTGGATAGAAGATCAAACCAACTACAACATTCTCTTAAACTGAAGTCTAATCCAGAGTAAGGCCCTAATCCAGAGCAAACTCTCTTCAATTCTATGAAGGCTGAATGAGGTGAGGAAGCTACAGAAGAAAAGTCTGAAGCTAGCAGAGGTTGGTTCATGAGGTTTAATGAAAGAAGCCATCTTTATAACATAAAAGTGCAAGGTGAAGCAGCAAATTCTGATGAAGAAGCTGCAGCAGGTTATCCAGAAGATCTAGCTTCTGGATAATCGATGAAGGTGGGTACACTAAATAACAGATTGTCAATGTAGGAAAGTCTTTTATTGGCAGAAGATGCCATCAAGGACTTTCATAGCGAGTAAGCAGAAGTCACTATGTGGCTTCAGACCTTCAAAGCACACAAGAGGTTAATGTAGCTGATAATTTTAAGTTGAAGCCAATGCTCATTTCCTATTCAAAAATCCTAGGGCCCTTAAGAGTTATGCTAAATCTACCTGTGTTCTGTAACTAAAACAAAGCCTGGATGAAAGCACAACTGCTTATAGCATGGTTTACTGAATTTTGTTTTTTGTGTGTGTGTGAGACAGAGTCTCAGTCCATTGCCCGGGGGAGTGTCGTGATGTCGGCCTAGCTCACAGCAACCTCAAACTCCTGGGCTCAAGCCATCCTCCCCCTGAAGTAACTGAGACTACAGGCACACACTACCAGGCCCACCTAATTTTTTCTATTTTTAGTAGAGATGGGGTCTTGCTCTTCCTTAGGCTGGTCTCAAACTCCTGAGCTCAAGTTACCCTCCTGACTTGGCCTCCCAGAGTGCTAGGATTACACGAGCCACCATGCCCAGCCAGTTTACCGAATATTTTTAAGCCCACTATTGAGACCTACTGCTCAGAAAAAAAAAGATTCCTTTCAAAATATTACTGCTCATTGACAATGCACCTGGTCACCCAAGAACTCTGATGGAGATGTACAAGGAGATTAATGTTGTCTCCACGCCTGCTAACACAGTATCTATTCTGCAGCTCATGGATCAAGGAGTAATTCTGGCTTTCAAGTTTTATTATTTAAAAAGTACATTTTGTAAGGCTGCAGCTGCCCTAGATAATGATTCCTTTGATGGATCTCAGAAAAATAAATTTAAAACCTTTAAAATTTAACCTGGGAAGTATTAATCATTCGATATGCCATTACAGACATTTGTGTAATTCATGAGACATCAAAATATCAACATTAACAGGAGTTTGGAAGAAGTTGATTCCAACTCTCACGGATGACTCTGAGGGACTCAAGACTTTAATGGAGGCAGTAACTGCAGTCGTGGTGGAAATAGTGAAAGAACTAGAATTAGAAGTGAAGTACAAAGATGTAAGTGAACTGCTGCAATCTCATGATAACACTTTAATGATTAGGAGCTGCAGAATCTATTCCTGCTGTGAACATTGCGAACATTATTCAAATAATAACAAAGGATTTAGAATACTATATAAACCTAGTTAAAACAGCAACAGGGTTTGAGAGGATTGACTTCCATTTTGAAAGAAGTCCTACTCTGGGTAATGTGCCATCAAACATCATTGCATGCTACAGAGAAATTTTTCATGAAAGGAAGACTCAACATGGCAAACTTCATTGCTGTCTTATTTCAAGAAACTGCCAACCTTCAGCAACCACCACCCTGATCAGTCAGTAGCCATTAACATCGAGGCAAGACCCTCCACCAACAAAAAGATTATGCCTTGCTGAAGGATCAGATGACTGTTAGCATTTTATTTTACCAATAAAGTATTTTTAATTAAGGTATGTATCTTTTCTAAACATAATTCTATTACACACTTAATAGACTATAGTGTAAGCATAACTTTTATATGCACTGGGAAACCAAAACATCTGTGTGATTCACTTTATTGGGATATTCACTTAATTGCAGTGGCCTGAAAATGAACCACCGATGTCTCCAAGGTATGCCTGTATATTTTCCTCTCTCCTAAGACAACTTGTAAAATTGTAATCTCTGCCTAACATGATTTAGGCCTTGGTCTTCATGATCTGGTGTAAAAGATGACCTTTCAAAGCACCAGCTCTGTTATTTTATAATATAATCAGAATGAAAGATAATAAATATATGAGAAATGTGTTCCTTTTCATTCTACTCAGCATTTTCTTAAAATTCTGTCTTTTCTTAAAATCCAAATTACAATTCCAGAGCTGAAATATGGTTTTGGCGATTTTGAATAAAAAACGTCAAATGTATCCAAACCAAAATTTTTCAACAGAACATACCCCACGGAAAGATTCCTGCCTGCAGTCACTGTTCTCAACTTGAAAAAACTAATTTTACTGACTTTAGCTTCTGGGAAGATAGAGTGGGTATACTTTTCCCTATTCTTCCCACTAAATATAACTAAGAACCCCATACATCATATAGAAGACAAGCGGAAGTAGACTCCAAAAGGTGCAAAGAAGACAGACAAGCTAGGGACCCAGAAACTGAAGGAAACACAAAGTGTGTTCCCCAGGATTTCATTTTGCCTCACGGCCCATTTTTGGACCTGAGGAAGGGAAGCAGCATGCAACAACCCGGCTCAATCTCCACACAACTGTGCTGAATGAAAAAGCCAAACCCACAAGTTACCTACTATATGGTTATATTTATGTAACTTTCTTAAAATGGCAAAATTATAGAAATGGAAAAGAGATCAAGGGTTATCGGAGGTTAAGGAGGAGGGAAGTGGGCATGGCTATAAAAGGCCACTCTGAGGGACCCTTATGGAGTCAGGACTGTTCTGTATCCTTACTGCACATAATGTGCTATGGTTTTGCAAGATGTTACCATTGGAGGAAACTTGGTAAAGGGTACACAGGATCTCTCTGAATTTTTTCTTATAACTGCATGTGTATCTCCAATTATTTCAAAATCAGGTGTTTAATTAATGCCTTTTAATAGGTCTTCACCTGCACATTGAGCTGGCTGAAACAAAACCTTTCCATTGAGAAAGGGATGACTATGTTTCTATTGCAATATTTGTTTTAGATTTTTTTTAAAAAATCTTGAACTTTAAAAATATTCTCCACAGCAAATATTCTCATATTTTCTAGAACTGGGGAAGAGAAATTCACATTATAAGAATTAGCCAAAACAATCACTAAACCTATCAGGTGATGAGAAATTTTTAAAGAAAGTTAGCTCAATAGTCAGCTCTTAATTCAGATATACAAGTAACCTGACACCAAATATGGGGACTTTTTTACTATGAAGAATCAATAGTCCTCCCTAATATATCTCTGCTCCCATATACTTATTGATATCAATATATTTTCAATTTTAATTTAGTTTGTACATTTTTCTATAAATTTTACTTATGAGCTTTATTTCCTATTTAAAAATAAATGTTTGCATATTGATTTATCATTTTTAAAAAGAATAAGACATCTTCCATAACTGACATGGTGGCATACAGGACCTCATTTTAGTCTAAGTTGCCTTCTATATTTCAGCTATTAGCCCAAGAATGCTAAACTATGCTAAGATTCAGAACACACATCCCTCAGACTCTGATAAGGATTTTTAAATGCGTGGCACCATCAAGAGGCAATAGCTTGTACTGCCACTCTAACAGGAACCAAGGGTTTGCTCTCAAGTACAGAGGAACCTACTTTTAATAGCAATTGCCATAGACTACTGCAATATAGAATTACATTAAGACTTTAGCTCTGTGTTTCCCCAATGTGAAGTTATTAGATTATGCTAAATGCTAATTTTTCTCTTTCCACTCCTTTTCTGCCCATCTATTTCTCCAATTAAAGAAGGACAAAAGAAAAAAAATGTGACAACTTTTTTTATTCTGAGCTAACTGAGGACAATTGGTAGTCCTAATTTTCTAATGATTAATTTCTTCAATATTAATAGCATTAATGAAGATGTCAGCTATTTGCAGAGACAAAGTCCTTGCTTTATTTCCTAATGACCCAAGGTGATCTAATAACAGATAATATTCTTCATTATCCACAAGTTATAGATTTACTCTTACTTTATTTAGAAACAAAGGAATGCTATTTACCTAGAGAGTGGATAGCTTGTTTAGGCAGTAGACAGCATCATCAATTTAATCCTGTGCTGCCAGTTATTACATTTAATTGCACCAGGTTTTTTTTTTTTTTTTAGTTTTTCTTAACATAAGAAAACTTAAAATTACATACGCGGCTCACATTTGTGGCTCACATTATATTTCTTAGCTAGATCTCATAAACCATTCAAGCAAACAAGATTCTATAAACCATTCATGAAAGTAAAAGAAGGCAGAGAATTGGCTATTTTTTAACCGTTAGACTTAAGAAAAGGGTCCACAAAAACAATTCAGTTTAAGGTTTAGGATGAATCTAAAGATTAAATAAATTAATGTAACAATGGCCATTCTAACTCAAAATATAGGAAGAAAGTCATCATTTCTAAATACACGTTTAAAAAATCTGAGCCACTAAGTTTATTTGATTAGCAAACAAACCTCTCAGTGCATCTGCAGTTAAACTGGCTTCTTTCCACTAGTGCAATCATTTTTTTAAAAAATTAAAATTATAGCCAGGATGTCGCAAGCGGAAGGGCCACATCAGAAAGGAGATTTTTTTCAAGTCAGACTGAAGGTCAAAATAGTTTTCAATACTTAAGTTTGCCTTCACATTTCAAAGACATTCTTTTTTTTTTTTAAAAAGGTTAATGCTATGACTGAGCAACAATAAGCATTCTCTTAAGATTGGCCATTCTGCTACCCAAATAAACAAACAAAAAAAACTGTCGGACTTACAAAACAGCTCTGCACAGCCAAAAAGGTCTGAATGCTCAAGCTGTTTTTTAGGGTCAAGAGTCACTAGGAAGAGGAGACAGCAAGAAGCAAATAAAGAAGCAAAACACATCTGTACAACTTTCACCTGATAATGTTCACTAGTCGCGTTTCTAAACAATATTTCCTAATTACAAAATTAACCTGTTTACTCTCTGGTCATTAAAATAGTATTTGTATCTGACCACCTTTGGGAGATTAGAGAACGTATACATTTATGTTTTAAAATACCAAAACTCTTTAAATAAATATGCTCAATTATACTTCTACTCAATTCTAGAAACATTAGATCTACCATCTGCTCAACAGTAACAAGTAAGATTCCGGGACCTGTAGCCTTGGTTTTTGTATGACCTTGGAGAGCACTGATTCTTAGAAAGAATGCTACAGAATTCTCAATGTAAAGAAAGATAACTAATTTTCATCTTTTTATTTTTAACTGAAAGTTGGAAGGGAGTTTCTCCCTTTTTTGGAAGTAAAAAGAATGCATTTATGCTGAAATATTCCTATTATTTTTGCATAGCGCTTCACCGTTACCTGGAACGAAATGCATATTGATTGAATGGGAACCAGGGGTGCAGCCTACAGCCACAGAATAAGGAAAGCCATAATAGATGTCACGAATGGGTATTGGAAATATTCAATTACTCTTCTCAAAAACATGTATACAATGCTTCCTATACTCCTCTCAAAAACATGTATACAATGCTTCCTATACTCCAGTCATCTGGCTAAGAGGTGAATCGATAGCAGTGAGCAAAACAGGCGTGGTCCCAGCATCTCGCAAATTAAAATTCTTTAGGTATAAAGTGCTTTCATAGGAGCTATAAGAAGAAAATACCTTCAAACAGTAGAGAATTGCTGATCCAGACATTTCATCTATTCACATAACTACCATGGAAATATTAAAATGTGCCTTGAAAGAAAGCCAATCTTATCTTCAGGGAATGCACTGCTTGAGTATGTAAAAAATCAGAAAATCTTACTTCATGGTGCTTCATGAGAGCTGGCGTTGCACTACATGTTTGAAAAATAAGTCTCAAGTGTGGCCCTACATAGTTCTAGATGACGACAGTGCTGTTTACCAAGGCACTACAGATGACCGTCATCAGCCAAAAAGAAAATCCTGGATTGCTACAGTGCAATTTGTGGGAATCCACTGGTTCTTCACAATAGAACACAGATGCTTTTGGCAACATAACCAAATGAATACTCTTAACAGCAGAAGGATTTACTTTAAGTTTTTTATCTTCCCTTTTTCTTCTTAAGATGATTTTCACTAACCTGGATCTTAAGAGGTCCTGGATGACCATCACTACCTCTGGATTATTAAAGGTATGCGAGTATCAAATGAGGAAGTGAATAAAAGAATATCCTATCTAGGCCGGGCGTGGTGGCTCACGCCTGTAATCCTAGCTCTCTGGGAGGCTGAGGCGGGCGGATTATTTGAGCTCAGGAGTTCGAAACCAGCCTGAGCAAGAGCGAGACCCCGTGTCTACTAAAATTAGAAAGAAATTAATTGGACAACTAAAAATATATAGAAAAAATTAGCCGGGCATGGTGGTGCATGCCTGTAGTCCCAGCTACTCGGAAGGCTGAGGCAGGAGGATCACTTGAACTCAGGAGTTTGAGGTTGCTGTGAGCTAGGCTGACGCCACAGCACTCTAGCCCGGGCAACACAGTGAGACTCTGTCTCAAAAAAAAAAAAAAAAAGAATATCCTATCTACTTTATAATGATATCTCTAGCTTCTGGAACATCTGATTTGTCAAATAATCAGCATCTCAGCCCTCTACCGATACCTTATCCATTAATGCCCCCTACTTGGGACACAGCTCAGAATGAGGCTGTTAAAATGCCTGCTGACCAGCCAAATGGATGTCACAAAGTCTATGAACCGAAGTCCACACACTTCGTGTGCACAGGACCCTCTCAAGACCTCATTTGCACTTAGTGACTCTTAGTTTAGAACATTTTAAATCAAGGCTTGATATCTGGTTTCTAAAATCATAAAAAAAAAAAGAAAGAAAAGGTTGGCATAACAACAAAAGCATGAATTGGCAGCTAAGAGCAAGAAAGAAGGAAGAAAAATTATGAAAAAAAAAACCTAAACATCTCAAATAGTACAGCAGCTGGAGGCTATTTAATATAGACTTAGAGTGGATTGTTTTACCTCATCATAGGTCCTTGGAGGTTCATAATTGTTGTTCAATCTTTAATACTCAATAAAATTACCTTTAGATTTAAACTAAAGACTGAACAAATAAAGAAAAATCCAGATAGAACACTGATATTATCACAGCAGAGCTAAAAATGCTACAGATACTCTACTTTGTGAACCAGATTTACCCCATTTGGTTTCCTCATTAATGAGTTAAATAGATCTTTGGCCTCTATTCATTCTTTATTTATATGAGTTGTGTTTACTTTTTGAAAATTATGCTTTGACAACTTGGAGGTCCCAATGAAATGTTCAAGTGACTCATCGTGTAGAGTCAATTGAACTGCACTGCCCACGAAGAATATCTATGGGCTGCAGACGCAGACACATCTTTTCTTGGCTCCTGGAGTAAATCCCAAATGGCAGCAGAACTTTACCTTCACTGATTCACTATTTTCTACAATTTTTGTTTTACTGACTCTGTGCTTTTGTTTTTGTTTCTGATCCCTGGTCAAATTGGATCAGGGTTTCAGTCTGCACACAACTGTTATCGCCATTGGTGGTGGCAGGGACTAGAATCTGGTTTTGCAGTCTGGCCACTCGGTGCTCTGTCAGGTAGCAATGAAATCTAGTCTTGGTCAGGTGAGAGATGTGGAGCATTTGTTTGTTGTTTTTGCTGTTTGTAATTTGTTTGTCTGTTTTTCTATTTATACACTCAGCTCAGAAAAATATTTTGTGACCAGTGGAAAAGCAATCAGTCTTTTGAGATCTGGAGGAGTGAGATTTTGTGTTCCAGCATTTATTTTTGCTGTGTAGTTGAAGCTATAGGACTTGGGCTATAAGCTCTTTGTTTGTCTCTGTACCTGAGAAAAAAAATCATTGTGTATAGGTGAAATATTTTCCTATCTCTTGAGGATAATAAATTAAAATAGAGGAGTTTTGCAGTTCTAACTGGTTTGTAGACGCTAACAAGTATTTAATAGATCTAACATTCCCAAAATTCCAAAATAAGGTGAAATTCTAATACTTTAAACGTGCTTTCCTTTTAAGAAAAAGACCTTTCTCATCAAAATTATTGACTCAGAAGCGTTGTTTTCCCCATTAGAAAACAAGTTTGCACAATTAAAATAAATCCTTACACAAATCAGACCAATTTGATAATTTGGTTTAACAAACAGGTATATGTTTTCCCTTGTTTTATCAGTGTATAAGTGTAATCTCATTTTTATAAAAAGATTGAGATTTGTTTTATGATAAAGAGACTAGTTTATCTGAACTTCTTAAATGTCTTCTATCAGTTTGCTGAAAATATAAGCTAAGATTACTTTCATAAGATTAAGACAATTGTAAAATTTGTGCTCACCTAAACTGAAATATAACTGTGGAAAACCTTTTTATACCTACAGTAATTATGTTCTGCAATGTGTCCATTTGAACACAATTTTCAAGTAAAACAAAATAAAATGTATGAGAAGCACCCTGTTAATGTAAAACTAAAATGTAGTTATCTCTATTAAAATGACAGACTGAGCTTGGAAACATCAGCCTATACTTACAAAACATAGTAAAAGGTTATTCTTCTATGTAATTTGCCCAGAGAACAGAGATTCTCACAAGAGTAACTTTTTGTGCTTTGTGCTAATTAAGATAGGTCGCTGCATATTTAAAATAAGAGTTCCCCATTTCTGGATGATTTAAGGTTTCCTGCTTACCATAAAATAATCTACTGTCACTTTATTAACTAGAGAAACTGCAAACATTCACTGTTCTCAGGTATCCACAATCCTATATTATTCAGTCGGTCTCCTCTGATTGATATTTGATTCTGCCTTCTCAAGATCAGACAGACCCTAAATTCAGAAAAAAACATTTTTTCCAAAATCCCTTATACCCGAACCATCTTTACATTTTCCCAGAGGACGTCTGGGCAATTACAAAGATTTGTTCTTGAACCTTACAAAAAGAAAGATGCTAGAAATAATTACGTTTGTTATTATACCCCTTAGTTTTAAGTAGCCCAACATTATCAAGAATCATGTAAGAAAATTTGTCAAATTAAATGAGAAGTTCGGCCTTCTCTAGGATAAATTTGTACAGGTAAAATATTATTACTAATAATGGTCAAAGATTGTGTACTTTTCAAAAAGGCCCCAAATATTTCAATGCCCTTACTCTCTGTAATTATGTTCTTACCCTCAGGGGAAACACTGGTTAAATAAGACCAACCCTAATAAAGGATTTCGACTCTCTTTCATGCTGATACTGTTTACCATAGCCACTTACTCTTACATTTACCAAGTGGTCTCTACCTTTCTCTTGTGTTTGCCTACAGACTACAATATGCCTTTAACAAAGAAAGACAGTTTCAGAGCCTTGTGGATAGGACTTTACCAGGTACTCTTAACTCCTGATGTTTCAAAGAACAGACTTATAGATAGAGGCCTCTCAGCTGGCATTGCATAGACAAGACTGAGACGGTACTAGCCAGCTAAATCAGAATCTATCATCCCTTCAGAAGCTGTTTTGTGACTAAAAGTTTAACAAAATTAAAAATTAAGACTATGTTGTCCCTTTTACTGGGATGTAATCAGACAAATAGACTATGCCACCAAGGCCAAGCCTAGGGTGTCAAATTTTAAAATAAGCATCATTTCATCAGGTATGACAAGCCCACCATTAAGGATAAGGGGTTATAACTTCATATTTAGAGCAATACCCACAAAGCCCTCCCAAAAAGTTGAGCCTGTTTGTGACTTACTTACACCAGCCCAACTTTACAGGTAGTAAAGAAGGTCACTTCCTGGATTGCCAGGAGCCTTAGCAGATTTGAAGAATCTGGAGGAAAGAGAAATTTACCAGCACATAACAAATGCTAAAGATGAAACTCAGAGGAGGTAAATTTCTTGAGTTTGGTTGCCTATCCTTGGAATAGAAGAATAAAAAGGAGCATGCATTCAAGGACGATCTTTGGAGTGACGGAAGCCGTTGAAAATGCTCTCCTAGATTCCTTAAGAAATTATCTATCTAGAAGTTAATTCTCTGGCCTTACAGAGAATTACAAAATAGCACCATATTTGCTGTCCACATACAAAAAGGCTTTTACATACTAATTAAAAGTTCTTCTGAGTTTATGTCAATGAATCAAGCCAAAATACAACGCCATTTTGTGACCATGAATAATCTCTGGAGACTATTTATAAAAACCAAGGGGAAATTTATACTGGTGTAGTATCTAACTGACCCATCCAAGGACTATCTAATTCTCTAGGGGTATGCACATTTGTTTTCATTCACTATTATTGCTTAGGGTATTTTAAAGCTCTGTAAGAATAGACATCAACTTATCAAAAACTATGAGTGATGCAAATGATTCTTGCTCTAAAATGTCAAACATGTTTTGTCCTGTAAAGATGCAAATGGTTTCTATCCATTATAATCCAAAGATTATCATTTTTTTGTACTGTAGGGCATTAACTAGTTTTGCATGTGGTTCAAAAATCTTTTTCTATCATACATTTTTTAGTAAATAAAATACTTCTGATAATCCTATACTTTTGTAAACCAGTTTTGCCATGCTGTGGCTTATCTCATTAAGGAATCATTAAGGATTGATTCATTAATCAATCATTAATGAATCAAAATAATCTGACCTATTCATTCTAAAAGAAAAAAATCTGTGCTCAAAAGAAAATGAAAAAATGCAACTGTTTGTTCTCATATTAGTAAAACTCTCAGAGGATATCTCTTTCCGTCTTATTTTCAGTATTTTCCACAGTAAGCATAAATTCATCTTAAATGGAGAAAGACAACTCAATCAATTGAAGTGTGGAGAAAAGTTTGAGTGCCATTGAGGCAACTCTTTTACTTTCCAAGCAATTTGCTGTAAAGACAAATTCACTACCTAATTCCCGCTAAGTCATGATTTCGTTGACTACTTCTATCGTAACCACACAGATGCAAATTTAATGAATAAATAATACAAGTCAACATTTCCCCAGTCTTAAAAGAAAAGTTTGTAAGACTTGTAAGAAATTCAGTAAAATTCACAACTACCTTTGTGATGTTTTTCAAGAATTTATAATGTGAGAACTCTCTGGAGCTAACTCCTATAGACTTTCAAAATACCCACAGGTGCCTAATAGCAGTGATCTGGGAAGAGGAAGGATAGCAGGAGAGAGTCTAGGAAGGAATAGCAGTGGCTGGTGCACATGGAAATTCTATGCCCCACATATCCTTGGAGTCTGTCTCCAAGACTGCCCTGTAGATGCTGGTCAATGAAACAACACAGTCAACAGATGAAGATTACCAATCGCTCCATCTCCTGCTCCCTGAGTCTTTCTTCCCTCTGCCGCCGGTGATAATCCATCAGGTCATCGCGTCCAGAAATGGAACTAATGCTGCTTTTCCGTTCCCGAAGGACAGGCTGAGGCGTTCCTGAGGCCTGTCTGAGGCTGTCCAAATCAGCCTCATCAAACTCCACAGATCCACAAGAGAAGTTCCTTCTGGCCGCAAACACTCTGTCTGGCTCTCCGGAAAGAAATGAATTACTTGGACTCGTCCCCGAGTACGGAGCCCTGTCAAAGTCATCAGAGGCGCAGGAGGAGGTGGAGGCTAGAAGCATCTTCCGAGCCATTCGCGGACTGGCAGGGACACTGAGGGTGGAACTTACATAAGGGTTGCCTTCAGATGCAGAGGTTTTGTAGGGTAAAGCCCCTGAGCTTAAAGAAGAAAAATTAAGGTAATTGTCATTGTCTATTATGCTGTGAGGTAGATCCTTTTCCCCAAATTTTGATCTTTTGGAATTGCCCAGAGAGTTTCTTGGAGGCAAGCTGAGAGGTGTCAGCTGGTTCTCTGTGGCTTTGTACAACCTGGGAAGTGATCGGCTATAGGCTCCCATGTGACTCAGGCTGCTGCCCGAATACTTCCTAGTTCTTAAACTGACATTTTCAGACGCTAGCTCCTTGTGTCTGGTTAACTTGGGTTGAAGTGTTAGGTTTTCCTGAATGTTCATTTTCCTGGCTTGCTTTGGGCTTGAAGGCATGCTTGCTGCTCCCGATCTGCTGATAGGAGAGGGGCCAGCATCGCTCAGAGAACCTCCATTCCACATGGTCAGGAGTGAGCCAGATGCCTTTCGACCTTCCAGGCCTCCAAGAAAGTAGACATTGTCATGTGATTTATTCCTTGAGCTATATTTGGAATAGGGAGGCTTCTCTGAGAGCCTCAAGGCCCTATCACCATCCCGGCCAGTATAATGATCAAAGTCTGCTCTCCCAGGTGGATATCCACTGAGGGAGGGTGCAGTGTTGAGTAGAGGAGTGGGAGGTTTCATGGAAATATTTTTGTCAGTTCCATCACAAGAGAACTGCCTGCTTCCCTGGATTTTGACCAAGGAGGGGCTACTTCTGACACTGGTTCCCAAAGGAGAAGGGCTTCTCTTAGCAGGCACAGGTTGTGAGAGAGTTAAATAGGAGCCAGAATAGTCTCCATTGGCTTTAAATCTCAGACTGGAAGAGTATTTCTTTGGGCTTAGGCTCTCCATCATGTTTTGGGAATCGTTCTCAAGGGAATGCACCACAAAATCTTCCTCTAAGCTACCATTTTGTAAATCCAGCTGGTTTTTGATGTGGCTATGCTCTGCCATGATCTTGCTGGAATCTGTAAAGGAATAAAAAAAAAAAGTTTTACTTAAAAAAGATTTAAAAAGAGCAGGCTTTGTCAAGCCTACATCTGAACAAATCACCCTGCAATCTAACCTAATGCCACTAACAAACACAAATTCTGTTTTACTAACAAACCTATTAAAACCACATTGTGAATTGTAGAAGAATAAAGACCACTGATCTGGGATGTTTACTGTACAAAAGAAAAATTAGTCAAGAGGACAGCAATGATGTTTGAGGGAAACAAATCTCTAATCAAGTCAAGGTGCAAGATTAGGCTGAAAAAAAAGACAATTTCTTTTTAATGTTCTACTCCTTGGAGGACTACCTGCTTCCTGAGTGCCTAGCAAACACCCAGAGGGACAATGCAATGGACCTTCTTTTAGTTGCCTCTATTAGAATCATTAACTGCTCAGAAATAAATTCCTGAGGAAACAAAATTCACGTTTTAGCAAAGAAAAAATTTTATGTTAGACACTGATCGATAACATGAGGGTAAGAAACTGGTTCTTTAAATGAGGACTCTGGGAGTTATCTTCTCAAGAAGAAGTCTTAAGGCTCCTTTACTCATCAGAAAGAGGTAGGTAATAATAGAGGGGAAAGTGTTTCCCAATTTATTGCCACATGATCAGGGTGGTGAATTTAAAAATCTGAAACTGTTGTAGCCTTAAAATTCCCTGGTACCCCAAATGCACCATGCTCATCCTTGACATCAAATCCTCTCCTCTAGCATAAACACCTTTCTCCCTCTTGTGTACCTATCAGAACCCACCCATTCTTCAAGGTACAGATCAGGATTCTATCTTCCACAATTAAAATTTTTTTTTTTTTTTTTGAAACAGAGTCTCATTTTGTTGCCCAGGCTAGAGTGAGTGCTGTGGCGTCAGCCTTGCTCACAGCAACCTCAAACTCCTGGGCTCAAGCAATCCTACTGTCTCAGCCTCCTGAGTAACTGGTACTACAGGCATGTGCCACCATGCCCAGATAATTTTTTCTGTATAATTTTAGTTGTCCAGCTACTTTCTTTCTATTTTTTTAGTAGATACGGGGTTTCACTCTTGCTCAGGCTGGTATCAAACTCCTGAGCTCAAATAATCTGCCCACCTTGGCCTCCCAGGTCACAATTAAAATTTTTAAGAAAATTTATGGACCCATAAGAACATGCTTTGGAACCCAGTTTGAACAACATTAACCTAAGAAAGTAAAGTTTTAGTATATCTTTGAATTATAAACTATCACAGCAAATCAGAAGGCTTATATTTCTAATTGATAAAAAGATTTTCATTAGATTATCAGCAAAGAGAAAACACAACTTAAAGATTCTCATTGAACTCATACACCACTAAAACTATCCTGCAACATTTAGCCACCTCAGGCAGGAATTATTACATCTCTGGTCTTTATATAAACAGTATCCTGCATGGTTAGTAATCAGTTTCATAATGTGGTTATCTCTGTAACTAGGCCACAAGTTTAAGGAAGAGGGTTATGCCTAGTGTTTCTATCTTATCTCCACCCCTCTGACTCCTACTGCCCCATAGGTGAGAAACTCAATGAACACAAGTTTTCTTTCTTCATCATAGCCTTCTTCACTCCCTCCTAGGCAAAGATTGATGACCTTCAATAGTCTTACTCAGCCTCACAGACTTTCTGGTCACATTCAGGCAGCCCAGTAAACAACTGCTTTCTTCTAGGGTCAAGAATCAGTGTGGCTGCTTAAATTCTGGTGATGGGCTAAGTTAACAACTGCCCAAAAAGGTGCAGCCTCCTCCAATAAACTCTGCCTTGGATGGGTTTCTTACCCTCCAACCCAAAGCTCTGCTTGGATGAATACATGTATAATTTATCTTTTTAAGTGCACCTCAAAAAAATTGAGGTTCTCCATTACATTTGACTCCCAGCTGGGATTTGGTCCTGCCATCTCGCTCTTGCCAAGTCTTTCATTCCTCAGGGACAGTGTCCTCTCTGCCCTCAAGACAAATGTCCCTCTTAGCATCTGTCTCCTGTCGCCAATTCTGACTTTAAAAGCAACACCAGCATGGTTTGAGCCACATCACACCAGGCCCCCTTGGAGGCCTGACACTGAGACAACTCCTACTCTTGGTCCCTTCTATTTCAAACTAACTTCGTCTCTGTTCGGTTGGCCATATTGAAATTCCAGCAAGCCGTGACCAATTTTCTCAAGTTAAATATTTTGGAATTAAGAAAACAAGGAGGCCGAGCTTGGTGGCTCACGCCTGTAATCCTAGTACTCTGGGAGGCCGAGGCGGGCAAATGGTTTGAGCTCAGGAGTTCGAGACCAGCCTGAGCAAGAGCAAGACTTCATCTGTACTAAAAAAATAGAAAGAAATTAGCTGGGCAACTAAAAATATACATAGAAAAATTGGCCGGGCATGGTGGCGCATGCCTGTAGTCCCAGCTATTTGGGAGACTGAGGCAGTAGGATATCTTGAGCCCAGGAGTTTGAGGTTGCTGTGAGCTAGGCTGATGCCTTGGCACTCCAGCCGGGGGAACACAGTGAGATTCTGTCTGAAAAAAAAAAAAAAGAAAAGAAAAAGAAAACAAGGAAATAGATGGCTCCCTAAGGACATTACAGTGTTATTTATTATAATGGGAAAAATACTATAAATGTCCCCAAATAGGGAAAAAATTGAATAAGTTATGACACATCAAATGAGAGAGTATTACACAATTATTTAAAATCATATCTGGAAGTATATTTTGTAGCATAAAAAGTACATTTATTTAATTTTAAGTATATTTTAAAATGAGTACAGTTTTTTTAATATAGACATTCATACACATGGGTTATACACACACGGGTATATCTGTGTATATGATGCCCACAATGAGTGCAGTTTCCTTATATAGTTTACCCTTCAACAACATAGGTTTCAGCTGTACAAGTCTGCTTAGATGAAAAATTTTTTTCAATAAATATATTGGAAAACTTTTTGGAGATTTGTGACAATTTGAAAAAAAATCACAAACTACATGGCATAGAAATATCATAAAATTAAGAAAAAATGAGGTATGTCATGAATGCATAAAATATATGTAGATACTAGTCTATTTCATCATTACCATAAAAATATACACAAATCTATTATAAAAAGTCAAAATTCAGCAAAATTTATGCATACACAGACTGTGCATGACGCTACTTGCAGTAAAGAGATATGTAAACAAATGTAAAGATGTAATATTAAATCATAACTGCATAAAATTAACTCTAATCCATATTCTATTACTGTAATAATTTCATAGTCACCTCCTATTGCTATTGCCCTGAGCTCAACTGTTACAAGTATCCACCTTGAGGATAATCATCTCTGTGTGAGCAGTTTGTCTCTCCAGCAAATTGCCTATTACAGTAAAAAGTGATCTCTTACAGTTCTCACATATTTTTCATCGTGTTTAGTGCAATACCATAAGCCTTGAACAATACAATGGGACCCACACAAAGTGCCCCTAGAGATGCTGGAAGAGCTTCCAAATAACAGAGAAAAGACATTGTAAGAAAAAGTTTAATTGCTTAATATGTACTGTAGATTGATTGAGCCCTGCGTCTCCCATTGCCAGCATTTCAAGATAAATGAATCAAGCGTAAGGACCACTGTCAAAAAGGAAAAGGAATTTGTGAAGCTATCACTGCAGCTATGCCAGTAGTCATGAAAACCTTTTACTTTTTGTGAAACACCTTTTTATCTCATATTGAAAATGCAGCTTTTATGTGGGTTCAGGATTGTTATAGAAAAGTATACCTACAGACTCCTAAGATTTAAGAAAAGGCTAAGTCATTATATGACTACTTAAAATAAAAGGAGGTGAAGGATTTAAAGCCGGAGAAATTAATGCCAGGAAAAGATGGTTTGATAATTTTAGAAAGAGGTTTGGACTAAAAAAAACTGTCAAGATAACAGGAGAAGCAGCTTGTGCTCACCAAGAAGCAGCAGATGAGTTCTCAGAAGCAATGAAAAAAATCACTGCGGAGAAAAGGTATCTGCCTGAACAGGTTTCTAACGCAGGCAAAAGTGCCCTATTTCAGTAAAACCAAAAATGCCACAAAGAACATTTATTAGTAAGGTAGAGAAGTGAGCACCAGGATTTAAGGCAGGAAGGGAGAGTCTAACCCTACTGTTTTGTTCAAATGCAGTCAAGTTTATAATCAGGACTGTCCTTCTCTATAAAGTTGCTGAACCCCAAGCCTTGAAGGGAAAAGATAAACACCAGCTGCCAGTCTTTTGGTTGTACAGCAAGAAGGCCTGGACAATGCGAACCCTTTTCCTGGATTGGTCCCATTGGTGCGTTGTCCCTGAAGTCAGAAAGTACCTTGCCAGTATGGGACCACCTTTCAAAGTTCTTTGATGCTATACAATGCCCCTGGCCACCCGGAACCCCATGAGTTCAACACCAAGGACAATAAAATGGTCTGCTCGCCCCCAAATACAACGTCTCTAATTTATCCTCTGATCAGGAGGTCATGAGGACCTTTAAGACTCATTACCCATAGTACTCCATGGAAAGGATTGTCAACGGAACCCTCATAGAGAGAACAAGAAAGTCTGGAAGGACCACCCCACTGAAGATGCCATCATTGTTATACGAAAAAAAAGCTGTGAAAGCCATCGAATCTGAAACAATACGTTCCCGCCACAGAAAACTGTGTCCAGATGTTGTGCATGATTTCACAGTATTTACACA
The DNA here is from genome assembly GCA_963575035.1 of Avahi laniger. Taxonomy (NCBI): domain Eukaryota; kingdom Metazoa; phylum Chordata; class Mammalia; order Primates; family Indriidae; genus Avahi; species Avahi laniger. The sequence goes on from CAUYSK010100535.1 coordinate 78,303, forward strand.
GAGCCAATCGAGGAAATCATGAAAGAGACTGTGGATAAGGAAGAGAAAAAAAGGTGAGGGGCGAAGGGTTTCAAGCTTTGGTTCTTGGAGAAATCCAAGAGCTAACATTCACCACACCAGAGGAATTAGCGGAAGACCACCTGATGGAGACGAGTGCGTTTGAACCTGTGCCGACGGTGCAGACGATGAGGCAGAAGCGGCAGTGCCGGGAAACGAACTGACGCCAGACAGCCTGTCAGAAAGGTTTCAGTTGTTCAAGGCTGCTTTTGATTCCTTTTACGACATGGGCCCTTCTATGATACGGGCACTGAAACTGAAGCAAACAGTGGAAGAAGGACTGGTGCTATACAAAAACATTTTTAGTGAAATGAAAAAGCAAAAACGTCAGACAGAAATTACAATGTATTTCCATGAAGTTACACCTGGAGTGCCTGCCTCTCCTGCCTCCCTTACACCTCCTCCACCTCTTCCGCCTCTGCTACCCTGGAGACAGCAAGGCTAACCCTTCCTCCTCCTCCTCCTCCTCCTCCTCCTCCTCAGCCTCAGCCTCATCAATGTGAAGAAGGAAAGGATGAAGGCTTTTATGACGATCCACTTCCACTTAATGAATACTAAGTATATTTTCTCTTCTTTATGATTTTCTTA
>CAUYSK010100536.1:0-25268 GCA_963575035.1 Avahi laniger
AGAGGTGGTTAAGTTAAAATGAGGTTATTATGGTAGGCCCTAATCCAGGAGTGGGGAACCTATGGCCTTAAGGCCACATGTGGCCTTCTAGGTCCTCACGTGCGGCCTTTTGACTGGAGTACCATTCAGCTATAAGAAACAGTGGTGATCTAGCACCTCTTGTATTTTCCTAGATAGAGCTGGAACCCATTCTACTAAGTGAAGTATCCCAAGAATGGAAAACTAAGCACCACATGTACTCACCAGCAAATTGGTTTCACTGATCAACACATAAGTGCACATATAGAAATAACATTTATCGTGCGTTGGGCAGGTGGGAGGGGGGAGGAGGGGATGGGTATGCACATACATAATGAGTGGGATGCACACCATCTGGGGGATGGACATGCTTGAAGCTCTGACTGGGGCAGGGAGGGGCAAGGGCAACGTAACCTAAACATTTGTACCCCCATAATATACAGAAATAAAAAATAAAATAAAATAAAAACAGATTTTACAGAACAAATATTTTTATTTTTATTAATACATTTTGTTCATCTTTTTATTTTATTTTTAAAATGAACATATTTAAAATACCAAAAATCAAAATAAATTTCAATGAAATAATCTGCCCAGATTGACCAGCACAATTAGAATGTTAGTAAGCCATATGGGCTAGATTTACGACTGTTATGCTCATGATTTAGTTTTAATTTCCTGCCCTGACTGGCACCACTGGACTGGTTGGCAAGAGTCTATGGGGTCGAGTATGCCAGTCTGTTATCAGCTTTTAACAACAGTGCACTGAGTTTCTGTTTGAAGTGGAATTTGTGAATAGTTGCACAGCTCGACAGTATTTTTTAATTGTGTCTGCTTAACAGCCCATCATGTCAAAGAAGACCAAGAGAACGTTAAAGAGACAAAACAGATTTTTTAATGAGGATTGGGAATTGCAGTATTGTCTAATTTCTGCTAAAGGTAAGATGATTTGCTTGCTTTGTGATACTGCAATATCAACATTAAAGAAATTCAATGCTCATCAGCATCATAACACTCATAAATACCACAAATATTTTAAATTAGAGGGAGAGGCGCAAAAAGTTGTGTTGTAGAATTAAAAGATGAAAAGCAAAAGCAAAGACAATTCTTTCAAGCAGAAATAAGGCCTGGAAACAATGCCATTGAAGCAACTTATAAAACAGCTTATATACTCAGGAAAAAAAGGAAGCTATTCAGTGATGCACAAATTGTGAAAGAATGCATTGTCAAAGTTTTAGGATGCTTAGACCCCCAATAACATTTCTAGGTACAAACAACTGCCTCTTTCAAGGAGAACCATGATTGGCTGGCAGCATGAATCAGTCTTCAATTTACCAGAACAACTGCATGCGACACTTCAAAAGGAAAATATATATTATTTAATCACTTTGGATTGAATAATCAACTGATACTACTGAGTCACTGTAAGTTTTATACTTCATTTGGGTCATAACAGAAGATTTTATTTGCTATGAAGAGTTACTTGCTTTGGACACTTTTGTGAAAAGAGCAAGGGGTATACATATCGTCAACAACTTTCAAGCTAAATGTCATGAAGTTGGACTGAATTTCATAAATTTAGTGAGTGTATGTATAGATGGTGCACCTTCCACGACAGGAAAACATAAAGGGTTTATTGCACAGTTTTAAAAAGTATTAACAGATCCAGATGCTCTCATTTCCTTTCATTGGATCTTGCATCAGCAGAATCTCTGTGCTAAAGTTACTATTTTAAGTGATACTTTGCAACAAGTTATAAGTAGTGTTAACCATATTCGTGCAAATGCAACACAGCATCACCAGTTTCGTAACATGCTAAAGCTGAATGATGAAGTATTCAGTGTGTATTTGCCATAACATTTTAAGGTGCATTGGTCATTGCAGGGACAGGTGTTAGCCAAAATTTTATCTCCGTGAGAACAGATAGTTAAATTTTGTGAAGAACAGAATCAGTAATGTGAATTATTGAAAGAAATTTAGCATTTCTGTGTGATATCATGTAAAATCAAAACAACCTGAATATTTCTTTGGAAGGTAAAACTAAGTCTATATATGTTATGTGGCAAAAAATCCAAGCATTTTGAAAAAAAAAACCTATCTTTTCAAAACACTTCTTCAGAAGGAAATTTCCGGTGAACATTTTCCTCAATTAATAAAGATCATTGATGAGCAGGATGATATATACAAATCATTTGAAAAATATGCAGCTGTTACAGATCTATTAATTGGAGAATATTATGAAAGGTTCATTGACTTTAAGAATGATAGCATCACACTTAAATTAGCATTTCAGCTTCACCTAGTTGATATCACTGTGCCACCTACAGAACTATAGATGGAATTGATTGAGCTCATAGTAGATGACATTTTAGGGTCACTGTTTGATGCTAAGAAAGACCCAATGAAAATATGGAAAAATGCAGTAGAATACCCACGCCTTGAGCAACATGCCCCCAAAATGCTTTCTTGCTTGTCAAACACTTATTGCTGTGAATCTACATTCTCCTACCTAACCCAAATCAAGATGCCCTTAAGGTCACAAATGACCGATATTCATCTAGAGGATCAACTGCAACTGCCAACCTCCATGTTGCAACCAAATATTCAAATGCTTTCCAACAAAAAGCAGACATAGCAAAGTCATTAAAAGATTAGTTAACTTTAAAATTAACAAATAGATTTCATTTTTTGAAATTATTAAATACATAGTAGTTAGATTTTTATGATATAATGTTCATTTTTAAGTATATCTAGTGGAAGTTTCTTGAACGTAGCCTTATTTGATTACAGCTAAATTAATGTGGTCTTCCAACATGAAAAGGTTCCCCATCCCTATCTTAATCCAATATGACTGGTGTCTCTCTCAGAAGAGGAAATTTGGACACAGACTTGGACAGAAGGAAGACCATGTGAAGATACAAGGAGAAGGTAGCTGGTTATAAGCAAAGGAGAGAAACCTCAGAAGAATCTAACCCCAAAGACACCTTGATCTCAGAATTGTGAGACAGTAAATTTCTGTTTTCTAGGGCATGCAGTATGTGGCATTTAGTTATGGCTAATGCACAAATATTAGATCAAATTTTGATACATGTGTGTCACATATTAACTCAACATTTATTCACATTTACTAAAAAAAAAAAAAACAAATTAAATTCATAAGAGCCGTTTGTTCTTTTGGTTCAAGGATGTTTACCACGCACCCACTATTACTTTGCAGGAAAGGTTTTCTGAAGCAAATTTCAAGACTGCACGGGAAGGGTTCTGTCATATAAACAACTCAAATTCCAGCGTTTATGGCTGGACACCAGATGGTTGAAGGATTTAGCCTAGAGCCAATTAGAACCAACATACACAATTAGAACCAATCTCTAATTGTGTATATTGCTTTGAGGTTTTATATCCTGATCATCAATAGTGAGGAGAATTCCTAAATTATTGTAGGCACTTCAACTACCTCGAATGCTTTTAGTTTTACCAATGAGAGGCAATTTCTACCATTCATGCTGTTGATTAACAAGTCATTATTTTTTAATAATTGAAAAAGCCATATATTGACATCCAATATAGTCGTTAGCTAAGCATTAGCTAATATTGAAAGATGGGAACAAGAAAAATGGTTGTGGCAGCCACAAGAGATGTGCCCTCTCTGAAAGAAAACTAGCTGCCTTCTGGACTATGTATTCATGATAAGGTGTTGGCTGACCGTTTCTCAAATGCACTTTCTTGAGTTGCACCTGGGCATCAGTTTAATCTGATTAACACACACACATACAATCCCACTGCACAGACTGAAGTATTTTAAAGTAAATGGCAAGTATTGTGGTCTTAAGCTTCCATAGCTAGCAAGTAACAGAGTTGGGATTTCAACCGAAAAAGTCAGATTAGAGAGGCTGTACCCCAAACCACTGGCCCATCGAACACTTACTGAGTGATAATTCACAACAGATATAGCAAGTTAAAATTCCTGAATATTATTTGATTTAAGCCTACAACAGCATTGCAAGGGAGGTCTTATAAACAGAGACTTAGGGAGTATTTTTTTCTCAAGAATGGAAAATAAATATTAAAAATAAAGTGGCAAGACCATTTTGAGTGTGCAACTAGTGCAATTGCACAGGACCCCAGTACAGAAGGGAGCCCGCGCTTGGGCTTAAATGCTATTGTTGCCATCTTGAAATTCTAAATGATTTTGTATTTTAAGCTGTGTTTTGTAGGTAATGTCTGACAGGACAGCGGATTATTGTAAGGAGCTCAGAACCTTTGTGCATGTGCAGCTTGCTGCCGCCTCCCCATCTCTGCAAGGTTGATTCTCAGCTTCCTGCTTCCCTGTTCCCACGGAATGGCTGCTGCAACCCTTAGCTTCTGGCAGGGTCTGGGAACAGGTAGTGGGGAGGGTCAGGATTGAGTGTGCACCACACCAGCACTAAATTCTGGAGCGGGACCCTAGATACCTGTAAGACTCTAGATTCCCCCTAGGGTTATCCGTTCACCCAAGATAGTATGGCAATCAATAGATTTAACCCTATCAAAATCTAATATTTATTAGCAAATAAAACATGCCTTGGCAGATCAAGAGAGAAACCGCAGGAGAAAGGACAAAAAGGTTTTTTTCTCTGTGTTTTGATCAAGAGACTGTGCATTTTCATTTTGCACTGGGTCCTGCAAATTATGTAGCTGGTCCTGTGAAGAGGAGCAAAATCATGTGTTCTAAGAATAAGGCTAGTGTTACTTCTAATACCCTATGCTGTAAAATTTCCCAATGAAAAGAGACACAGCTCTACTGTGTATTCTGAGGTGGGACCAGAGCAAGTTGCAAGGTTAATGCTGAAATAGAAATCTAGGCAGAAGTTAGGCTAAAGGTCAAAAAGGGAGCGCTTGGTTGGTACTAACAAATTTGATATATTCTGAAATGTCTAAAAATGTTATGGAAACATTAAAATATCACGAAAATAGAGCCAGTATAAGCTTTTGTTAAAACTTAGCTAAATTACGTACCTGTAGTTCCAACTTCTCAGGAAGCTGAGGCAGGAGGATTGCTTGAGCCCAGGAGTTTGAGGCCAGCCTGGGCAACATAACGAGATTCTGTCTCTTAAAAAATAAATAAATAAATAGCAAAATTAAATTGAGAAAGAAAGAGGAATGAAAGTTTATAGCTATTTTTGTTCATCAAATTAACATGCTGTTATGAAAAATCTATGGTGTGAATTTATTAAAAAAAGACTCAATAAAAGTCTCCCTTGCACTTTGGGAGAACCAGTTAGAAAAGATCAAGAGCATAAGAGTAAACTGGAATTAAGCAAACATCTGTATCCATAGTAATTCTTCTGTACTGCAAGCAGCAGAAACCAATGGGGGCGGGGAGCAGGTCCATTTGTTCAACAAGCACTAATTCTTTCCTCCATGCCAGCCATCTTCTAGCCAATGGTCCTGCCCAAAGGGAAAAAGACAAGCATTTTTCCTTGTGACTTTTGGTGGAGGGCAGTGTTAGACATAAAAAATTAAAATTCTAGTGCTGTGATTGAGGCACACTGCCGGCTGGAGAAACGGAGGAAGGAACAGCTGACAGTGCTTGAGGATGATGAGTCGACAGGCTAAGGAGCAGCCACAGCTTCAGGCAGCCAATGTCTGGGGGCAGGGCGGGGTGGAGGGGGGCAACGAGCAGAGGCTGCAGGATTAGCTGAAGCATTGTTTGGTACCCAGTGACTGGTTCCTGATCCTTGGGCATGTCATTAATCCTGAATTGATGGAAATTTCATGTTTGCTCTTACTGTTCTAAGCCAAGCAGCTAGACTTGGCAGTGGGGAATCTTCAGAAGTGTTTTAAGAAAGGAAGGGATGTGATCAGAATTGCTACTGGGTGAAGCTTGAAAGGAATTCAACTGTTATAAGACTGAAGAGGGAATCCAGGAGGTACGATTGCAAGAATTAGTCCAAAGGATGATGAAGTCTAACACTGATCGTGGCTGTCTGCTTGAGGAGGAAGGACTTCATTTGAGAGAGATTTAATCAATAACAAGTTTATTCTTCAATAAAATATCATTATCTACTTCATCAATAACAACTTTATTCTATAGTTATACAGTGTATATTTTCATAAATGAGATCCTATATTGTTCCATTTGATTCTTATAAACTCTCATGATAAGTGGCAGATAGGATACTGTCATTATTACCATTGAATCCAAAAGATGAGTCTTAGTCACACAATCTGTTGGGTGGTCAGGATCCTAGACCTCTTGATTGTCACAAGGCTTTACCATCTAACTTCTCTATGCATTAATCTATGCATTACACACTATTTCACATTCTCTGTATTTTTAAAAGTCTCTGTGTTATGTTCCCACAACTTCCTTTCCAAATTCTAAAAAGGCACATGTCTAACGAAGTTTTTGGTAATCTCAGCTTCTAGTTTCAACAGAGAAGTTCAGAGATATGAAGATGCATGCAGAAGGCCATGAACTGGACACCCAACTGAGATTGGATTTTAAATCACGGTCTGGATTTGTTCTTGTTGCAGCTGTGGTCAGTTCATGGCTGAACCCTTTGTTTCATTTTCGTTTTGGATGAATAGACAGTTTCTCAAGATCTAACTTCAATCAGTATTTTAAGAACTCCCAGTATGTATTAACACAGAAACAATACATGTCTACAAAGGGAAAAATAGTGTTTTGCCCTAGGTAGTTCTGTTTGTGAGCAAAAATCATAGCAGTGTAAAAAGAGGATCGAGGCTGAACCACAAACACTTGTTCAGAATCCAAACTGTCTTCCCTAAAACATCAGTTTAAATGCATTTGGACAAGTTATATAGTTCTCTATTTTTCCTTCCTTAAGGAAGTCCATTTCTTTATGGTGGTTATCATAAGGCAATGCACACTGAATTATGCTGCTCCTCGTTCAGCCAATTGCTGCTGGGTATAATGATGCACCTGTTAGTTGAGAAATCCCCGGGATACAAAACTGTTCAGCAAAGCAGACATTCTCAGACACACGGAGAGCCTTCAGAATATTCCCGCTGAATTATGCAAGATTTTCTGGTTTACGGTCATTAAAAGCAGTGATAAAGCAGCTGTCGCTGAGTAGGATGTTGTCAAATATCAATGCAAAGAATAGAGATGATTACCCTGGCACCATTTATTGCATTACTGTGGGCTTTGTGTTAGCATTTCTCTTATAACTCCTTATTTTGATTAGATTATAATTTGCCTGACTAGATATTTGCTCCAGGCATCACCTTGATGCTAAAGATCTAAAACGAGATCAATATGCAGTATGTTTCTATGAACTCTACTTTTTCATGGAGTATCAGAAGAAAAAGCTTGAAAGAAAGGCTGAAATCACGGAGTTGATTTTTCAATTAACAAAAAGGAACCGAGCTGCCTATAAACAAGTCTGTGTCTATGTGTTTTTCTTTTCTTTTTCCTATTTAGTCTACTTACCAAACTGAACTGGTTTGAACATGTTCACATTTGGGCAGGAAGAAAGTGGAAAAAAAATGATATTGAAAAGATGCGCATCTTTTTTTTTTATTTCACTAATGGAACCAGCCTGAGATATCAAAACTTATGCGTATTGTCTGGTGTTTGAGTGCTGGGAGAAGGAAACAGTGTGAATGTGTTGAGAGTTGCATGCCTGGCACTGGGGGCACACCGTGGGGACAGGGAGGTGTACTCAATAAATAACAACCAAAGGCAACAATGATGGAGCAAATATTTGAGCACCTCTGAGGTGAGAACCATACACAGAGGTAAATGTTTATGGATGCAAAATAAAAAGCTCAAATCCAAAGAACAGAATTTGGCATCACATAAAACTGAGTGGAGAGCTGCAGACTGAACACACTGTATCCTCTTGGCATGGTCATCGTCTATGATGGATGCCAAGTAATAGGTTTGATTGACATTTTTTTGAGTTAAGTGAGGTTTATTTTTTCTTTTATTAAAGGCATTAATAAAATATGTCATATCACAAGCTAATGAAAAAATATCTCTATAGGGAAATTTGACTATGAGTAGGTCCAAATGACAAGGACCATCTCTCCTTTTAGAAGTAACAAAGACATAAAGGATCCCATCTTCAGTAGAGTCTAACTTCAGACTTATGCGTCAGAGGGATTTAGATTCTCATGCCAATGGAAAAGTAAGTTTCAGTAAGAAATTTAATAGGTGATTTTTTTATTATTAAGACACAAAACTTAGAGACATCTTATTTATAAAAGGAAACTTTGCTTAAGAATTTATGGCATTTAAAAGGAAGAAATTGTTTACAATTTTGTGACAATTACTTCGTGCCTATTTATGGGTAAGAGCATCCTGTTTGTCAAATAGCTTAGTCTAGTAAGTGCCTAATGGGGTGAAAAACACCTACCTATTTCTAGTAGTACATCTGTATGTTTTATATGTTTCTGTCTTCTAAATAGTAAGTTGTGTCTTATCAAATTATTTTCCTCTTTAGGTTAGTATTTTATCTTGTATACTGTAGGTGCTTGATACTTATTTATGTAAAGACTAGATGAAGGAGATGAGTAAAGGAAAGTAGAAGTTCCCAGGGAGCAGTAGTGCGTGAAACATAGAGGCACGACCCTGCCCATAGGCATCATGGGAAACAAGAAAGGAAGGAAGGAAAGAAGGAAGGAAGGAAGGAACGAAGGAAAGAAGAAAAGAAGGAAGGAAGGGAGGGAGGGAGGAAAGGGCCAAGATGGAAAGTCATTTCCTTCAAGGTTGAACATGTCATTGTCAATGAGATTGTGTCCTGGTGGTCATTGGAAATTCAGTTTCACAGCTCATTTCCTTCAATTTGGGAATACAAACAATCTGAAAACAAAATTTTATTGAAAACATATGGCAAGCTTGTTTAGTGGTAAAACCTGATCTGATTCCACTTGAGTCTCTTTAGATTTTTTGATATATTCCACCCCATAAACATTTTCATAAGTTTTTCAGTAGAAATGTTAATGTGTTTGATTACCAGCACTATTCCATTCCCTAGTTGAGAGTGTTATTTAATATATACTGTGTGTGTACCTTATTGAATTTCTAAATTGTGACCAACTTTGAATTACTAAACACATCCCATTGCCAAGGGTTTCAGATAAGGGATTGTGGACATATGGGAGGTCACAAAAAGAATATGACATTAAATCCACTTGCAGAGTTGGTTAAATGCCTCACTCAGGTTAAGCAACTATCCAATTGTGGACCGGAGGTTTGAATATAAATCTTTCTAACTTTTGGTTAAGTTTCGATTCTTGCCTCTTTTCAAAAAATGATAGTAGCAAGAGTGAGAGAAGTAAACAAGTATATGGTTACAGTTTTAATATTTGCTAGGCATTGCTCTAAATTTACACACAGTTCTTTACATAATCTTAATGATGTAGGTATTATTTTTATCTTAATTTTACATATGAGCAAAAGCCCAGGGAAATTAAGCAACTTGTGTAAGTCCACAAAGTTTGTTAGTGGTAGAGCTGGAATTATAAACCCAGGTAGTCTTTCTTCATACCCATGGCCATAACCAACCTATAGTACTCTTAAAACAAGAATATGTGTAGAGCATTGAGTATAAAACTGGGGAATATAAAAGCTCCTTGAAAAAATACATGAAAAGGAGAACAATACAGACAAAAACAATGAAGATGAGAAATGGATGGAATTTCTTATTTTAAACACAAGACCAGAGATATCTCAAGAGTATCCCTAGAAAGGAAGGCTTAGAGGGTAAAGCCCAGGGAGAGCCGACTGGATTATGCACAAGTAACTTTGAAAAGCTTGAAGTTATCTGTTTTGTGTAATTGGTTTATGCTTTATCATGGGCATGCATTATTCTCATTGACTTTCTTTCCAAAACCTCTTATTAAGCATTTCAATAAAATATTATTCTAAAAGTACTTTGGTAAACCAGAAACACACTGTATAGATATAAATAACTGAACTAAGGTATTCATGGAAATGTCTGGATTCTCCAGAAAGCAGAGCTGAGGCAGAGTTACATGCTACTGCTTGAATAGCCAACCCCTGGGAGCAGGTATGAGACACAAAGGGAGTGAGGCAGGGAAAGAGGAAGACACAAATAGAGAATGTGATTGATTTCTAGATCTTGAGGACTGTCTTCCAAAAAGTCACTTTGTCTCAGTTCAGTGAGGTGGCTGGGGAAAGAAGTAATCTGCTGTTCCCATATACCCCTGGTCAAAGTTTTACCCTACTTGGCATCTATCAGGTTCCTAGCACTTCCAGTTTGAGGTTGTGCAGGCTGCATCAGGGTCTTGCTCATTCATGCTCACCTCTTCACATCAAGAGGAATGTTAGGGAAGTGAGGAGTTTCACACAGACTGAGCAGGAGACAAGCTTTCTGCTCCTTGAAGTTGGTTGGAGCCTAGACTCACATGGTACCCAACAGCAGCAAGAACTACAGACAGGCGAGAGGAACAGGATCAGAAGCGGTTGGTGACACATGGTCTAATGGGTTACTGGCACATTTTAAGTGGTACTTTCCAGTCCAGATGGTGACCTACAGTACACAGTGTAAAATATTAGACTATGCATCAGGCCAGTTGGGTAGGTGTGTGAGATCGGGTTCTCCAGAGGAACAGTACCAATAAGATGGCTAGATGGCTAGATGGATGGATGGATGAATAGACAGATAGATAAGAGGGGATTTATTAGGGTATTTGGCTCATGTGATTATGGAGGCTGACAAGTCTAAAAGCTGGAGATCCAGGATTCAGTACTGTGGCTCAGTGTGAATCTGAAAGCCTCAATGTAGGAAACAAACAGTGCAACTCTCAGTCCCAGGCTGAAGGCCTGGGAATGGACTAATGTAAGTCCTAGAGTCCAAAAGCCAGAGAGCCTAAACTGTGGATGTTCAAGAGCAGGAGAAGAAGTGTGTCCCAGCTCCAGAAGACAGAGGACAAATTCACCTTTCCTCTGCCTTTTTATTCTGTCTGGGGCCACTGCTGATTGGATGGTGCCCACGTTGAGGGAGGATCTTCCCCAGTCAGTCCACTGACTCACATACCTGTTTCTTCCAGAAATGCCACACAGATACACCCAGAAATTGTGCTTTACCAGCTCTGTAGGTATCCCTTGATCCAGTCAAGTTAACACCTAAAATTAATCATCACAGTAGGATTTTGAGAGGGTAGAATCATTACCTGCACTCTTTCTAATAAGAGTATTTATTCTATATCACTGTAAAATTACCTTTTCTCCTGAAGTAACATAAACCAAAAAATTTTATTTTATATACTTTATAAATAAATTAAATTTTTTTCAGAAACGAGTTCTCATTAGATAATCTTTCTATTTTTTCGATTCTTCACTTTTTTCTTACAATTTGTAAGAAATTTCCTTGACATTTATGAAGAGACTGTAATAAATAAAGGGGAAGGTTTATTTTGAAAAGATAAAACCTCTGAGTGTCTACTAATTGGCACCTTTGTGTTTTAGCTCTCTGGTATACCTGAGGACATCTTCTAGCAGGGATTATTTATTTCCCCTGGGTTTTAATTTCTTCTGTGATGATTTAGCTATTTGTTACCCCACCAAGGGCACTGGAATTAAAGAATGGGGGTCATTTGAGTGCCTGAAAATAAAACTTTAAGGCTTTTTTTGTCCAAACAGAAATCAAGAAATATGATGAGTCCTAGGGTGTCACCTTGACTCCCTTACTGTGTTGGGAAGCCTCTGTCTGCTCACAGTGCTTAGCTCTCCCAGCAGTCATGGTGAACAGCACCTATCATCTGGGTGGAACAGACAGAAGCTCATAGAAGAAACTGGAATGCTCACAAAGGCCCAAGTGAGATGCTTGCCACTGGAAAGAACCAATTAAATTGAATGTTGTAAGAATGACGAGGCCAGGAGCTGTGCTGTGACTTAACAGATGTCCACGGTGTATATTTGCAGATTGTGGCAGAAGATTCCCAGCTGTGAATTTTTTCCTTAACCATGGACTATGTGTTAGCATAGCACAGTGGGGGCAGGGGAAGGGGTGGGAGTGACTGTCACATGGTGGTGAAAAGCTTGGCTTTGATGTCAGGTTAAGACGGGTTTGAATCCCAGTGTACCCTATTTAGCAGCTCTTTATATTGGGCAGGCTTCTTAATCCCCTTCCACTTCTGTTATTGAATTGCCATTCTTATCCTTTAACTACCTTGCAGAATCGCAGAGAGGGTGAATGTGGTGATACACTTAAAATTCTTCACAGTCCTCAACAAGTGGCTGTTAGCATAAAGTTATTATTAGAAATCCAAATTTATTTAGCTACTTCAAGAGCAAACCCCAAAACTCATGTCTTTTGCCATTTTCAAACTTTGGTTTCAATTCCCTCCTTTGCACAAAAAACAAACAGAGATAAACAACATCACCGCAAAGCAGGCGAAGATCAGTTTTACAGCCTTGAAAGATGCTTTTTAATTTACCATTTCCCACTTGAACTGAGAATGTGTTAACATGATGAAAGAGCAGGTAAAACAACATCTTTACTACTGAGACAACAGCAGCTACAATGATGTCCTGTAGCCCAGCTTCAACTCTCTTGCAAAACCTTAAAACATCTACAGAGTCCATAGTTTACAGAACATGTTATGTGAAATCAAGAAATCTAAAACTTTTCAAAGTAAACCTTTGCCCCACCACTTGCAATACATCTTTTTCTTCTTTCTCAATGGCTCCCAGAGCTTACTCTATAGATAAATAATATCAAATTCCTATTTTGAAACACAGCCTTTCCTGCTTCCCCCAAAACCACTCAATGGATTCCCTTTGCACTTAGCACAAAATCTGAGCCTCTTTACGTGGATTCCAGGGCTGTCTGCAATGGCATCCTTCTCACTTCATCAACCTCTAGTGCACAGCAGAAGCCCTAATACCTAGGAGATGTCCAGTAAATATTTGGTGTCTGACTAATGGTCTTTCTCTTATTAATCCACCCCTTACTGTGCACTCCAATCATCAAACTCCTTTCTGACACGAATCTTTGCTAACATGCTCATGAGTCCTGGCCATAGCACATGCTGTGAAGTCCGCCTCCCCCTCCAGCCTGGCCCCATCTCACCTCTGCCTTCTACACCCCTCAAGCCTCATTTTAGACATTATTTCAAGGAAGTAGTCTCTGATTTCTGGTCTAGATTAGATCCTTCTTCTATAAATTCCATATAGAGTTCCTCACCATTTTATGGAAATCACTGGTTTATTACCTTTCTGCTAAGCAGCAAAATCCTTGCACATAGATGTATTAACCATGTGTTTTATTTTATGTATTTTGGTGCTTTGCCATCTGGGACATTGCTGCCACTAAAGGGATGGCCCCTCTCAGAGTTAGCTCATTCCTAGAGATAGCAAACTACTCCCAGCACCTATCATGCACAAACCAACTAACCCAGAGCCAGCACTTTAGACCATGTTCCCTATTGGGCTTTCGCACTTAGGACCGCTATCCACCTTTCCTAATCACCCAGAGCCAGGTACCAGACAATCAGAGACAGCACCAATGCCCAGATCCCATGGAACTTACTCAAACTAGCCAATCCTAAACCTGCTGCTATGTGCTCCTTCCCACGGAAACCATGATGAATGCTATAGCCTATGTTTTCACCAGCTCCCTCTGCCTTCTGGTGAACTTCAGTGATTCCTCATGTGACCCCATGGTGTGGCCCGCCCCCTCTTCTTGGGCTTTGAGAGTATAACAAGCTATCTCTTCAATGGCAATTGTCTCCTGATCTATTGGCCTTTCCATGCTTAAATAATAATAAAACTTGCCCTTGCTAAGCATGTGCTGGCAGTGCCAGGTACTCTGGAGGCTGAGGCAGGAGGATCACATAAGCCCAGGAGTCCTGGGCTGTAGTGCACTATGCCGATAGGGTGTCCACACTAAATTTGGCGACAGTATAGTGACCTCCCAGCAGTGGGAAACCATGAGGTTGCCTAAGGAGGAGTGAACCAGGCCAGGTCCAAAATGGAGCAGGTCAGAACTCCTGTTCAGATCAGAAGCGGGATTATGCCTGTGAATGCACAATCCCACAATTACACTCCAGGCTGGACAATGCAGCAAGACCTCGTCTTTTAAAAAATGATAATAAAAATTAAGCTCATATTTTAATGCAATAGAGACTGAACCTCTTTTTTTCACCTTGAATTCCTAGCCCCTACTATACTACCCAAAATGTAGTAAATGCTATACATAAAAATATATTTTAAAAATATTTTATATATAATAAATATATAATATATTATATAATGTGTATAAATATCAAAATATTCACATTTCATATATATTGAATAGAGTGTGAATATTTTGATGTCAATTTAGGATTATGTTATTGGAACCTACTTCCATCTGCTTCATTTCTATTAGTTATTAAAGAATAATACATAAGATATCTTCCTTGACAGTAAAGTTTTTACATTTTCTTCTAAATTGTTCACTTCCAACATTGTAGTTTGCTTGTAATAAAAATACCCTGCTCCCTAGTTAGAAACTTACTTTTCTACTTCTTAGTTTGATTGCTCTTAAGAGCTTCATCCTTTGACAAAACATTTGGTTGAGAATAAAATGTATTTCATGCTGACATATCTTTCTAAATACTGTTCATTATGATTTTATCTAAATATAATTAAATATAACTGCAACTGTCTTGTGATCTGACACAGTTGTGGGTGATTTACATGTAAAAATATTTTAGGAGATGAAAAAAAGCCAGGATGGTCTATTTTGGATGATTGGGTTGGCGACACTCACGTCTCTGCTGGTCACACCTGCCATATGTTGGCTTCTTTTTTCCTACAACTGTTTGCCTCCCTGAGAGTGACTTTGAGGCAGGAACCATCGCTTCCCACTCTGGATCTTAGAGGTGCTTGTGTTTGCATATCAAGTAGTTTGCGATTTTCCCTGAAGCATCTCAGTACTGTGTTGTGGCCTCAATTTCTTTTCTTGAGGTAGTTGAAATATTCATTATCCCAGCTGCTTCCTCCAAGCACCAAAAAGCAAGTCTTCAAATTTCTCTTTCTATGGGATTCTCATGTCCTGGGAAAGATTGGCATGGGTAGATAGAGAAATTTGGGTTGTTTGGAAAAGCAAAATAAAATTCTTAAGACCACACTGTAGGCAAAATGAAAACTCTATAGCAAATGCTCAGTAAGATGAATTTTATATCTGTAGGACTGAACTCAGAATGGAGGTATGTGTTGGGCAAAACAATTGGAAGTAAAAACAAGGGAGTGATATTTGGGCTTCTTTTCAGTTTTTTGAGCTCAAACATTATCAATGTCCTAATTTTCCCCAAAGGTAAATAAATATTGACATTTCAGTTGTAGAGTAAGATATTTTTGCTTAGGTTTCACTGAATGATTTTCTTTGATCCTTTCCACTTTCAGTATAACTCTCATTTTTCCATCGTTCTTCCTTCTCTTTTGACTCTTTCTGCTTGATACTTGTAAATACATACAAAGTAGTTCCTCTAAAGTTTTAGCTACTTTAAGTAATTAAAATGAAACCTTTGGGGGCCAGAAATGGTAATAAAAATGCAAGTCATGATTTTCAACTTATAAAATTGAAATTATGAGTAAGACTAATATGAACGAGAGCCACCAAACCCATTGGGATGTTTTGTCTTACCACCAAGAGATTCTATCAGGGGTGTTGCATATTTAATGTTGTCTCTATTTGGGCCTTATAACAGTGTCTCTAGGTAACATACACTCATCAGCTTCAGTAACGACATATAACAATACATGGTGGCTTAAGTTAATTTGGAACTTAACAACAATGCCTATAGGAATCAAGGTGGGAGTGACATGTCACAGCATCCAGCTAATTCATCATCTGAAAAGAAAGCAGGAAGACCAGACGAGAAAAGGAATCCAAAATGGGAAAGGGGTGTGCCGAAGGCACAGAATGTCCTGAGATACTGGATCTTAAATGCAGAGATTTTTAATGAAATGATTCTAGCCTCAGTCGTAAGCCAATGTCAAGTTATGTAGGACGTGTGTCTGTTTCTTACTGAGATGTTTGTTGACAGTGATGGGAAGTGGGGGAGAAATAAATCAAAAAAATCAAATGTAAACTACATACCAGAAACTGGAAAGGGACCAAATTTAAAAGGTATGTGATTAAGAATGAACCCGGCCCCCGGGGCAGGCTTGCTAATCTGGACTGTCTTGCTTCCTCCTTGCTTCATTAGATTGTCTTCAGTAAGACACATATTTTCTGGACTTTGCCCTGCTGGCTCAAAAGTACTTTCTCTGACCTGTCCTGTCCTGTGACAGAGATTGCTAAATGCTAATAGTATCCATTTTTACCTGCTTAATTTTTTTTGAAGAGACAGTTAGCCCAGCTAAATTCTCAGACTCTCTTAAAATAGGTTTGGACATGGGACGAGCCGGTAAGATCTAAATGAAGGCCATCGGGTCCTTCTTGGAAAGTTACCAAAGCTGGCTAAGAAGGATACCCTTTT
The DNA here is from genome assembly GCA_963575035.1 of Avahi laniger. NCBI lineage: Eukaryota > Metazoa > Chordata > Mammalia > Primates > Indriidae > Avahi > Avahi laniger. The sequence goes on from CAUYSK010100536.1 coordinate 16,462, forward strand.
TTATTCCCCTCTTCCTTTTGCTTACTCTCTATATTGCAGATGTAATGGCCGAATTCCCTGCAGCTATTATAGACTAGGAGGTAATCTTGATAATGGAACCATGTGCATAGAAGTAGAAGACTATTAATATGAAAAGCCAAAGCCCTTGTGTTACTGTGTGGAGCCACCAAACGTCCTTGGACTGCTATTTCCAGAATGTTCTGATATAAGAGAATAGAATGTTACCTGTTTAAAACAGTACAATAATGCTTTTTCTGCTGTTTTTAGTAGCTGAATTCAATTTCTAACTAATATTAAGCCTGGTTTCTAAATTCTTTGTCTTCGTAGACTAATAGCCTAAGTTGACTTCAAAAACATCCTGAAAGGCTTAGCTTCTCTACTTCTCACACTGGTCCATTTCTTCTGCAACCACCTCCCTGATTTTTATTTATTTTTTTCTGTCTTTGTGACTCTTGTGGGAGGTAGCCATGACTTTCTCTTTAAGTACATAGTTTCTACAGTCCGAGATGTGGGAGTGAATTTCTTACTTAAATCCTGTTATCTGGGACAATTTACTTACTCTCTCTATTTATCTTGTTTTCTCAACTAAAAAGTATGATTAGATGAGCTTGTATATGTAAAGTGTTTAGAACAACACCTAGAACACAGTGACCTATAAATTGTTATTCATAAGATTTTGACAAGGTTAGCAGTCTCACTGTAAAGTTGCATAAAGAACTTTGAGCATAGCCAGAATGGTTTCATGTAATTGGCAGGGACCTAGCTACCCTAAATCTCTTCCCTGAAGAGATACCAATGGGGTATGTACTTGACAACTCTGTTAGTGCTTGAAGACACATGCCACACCCTTCTTGAAACTTTGTGGTTTTCCTCTGTATGACTAAGAAACTCCAATTTTTTTCAAAGTTTCTTCACACAACTTGCTTTAACAATGCTTAACACTGTAATTGAGTTGATGATACTAAAGGAAGAAAAAAACCTTGATAATTTCAAGACTAAATATTAGAAGCAATTAATAGTGCTGTCCTTAAAAGTACAGGCTTTGGACCCAGACGGTTTCATTATGAGTTTTCATTCACTAGCTGTGAAAGATTTTTGCCACAAATCTCAGTTTCTTCACCTAGAAAGTGTGGATAATAGCAGTTGCATTTAGATGGTAGTAATGAAACTCAACTGAGACAATGCCTATAGGACACCTCGTGTGTGCCTGACACATCGCATATGGCCAATGAATCAGTACTATTATTGTTAGGATTACTAGGAATTATGCCAATAAAGAAAATAAATAATCACACTTTAATGAAGATGAATTGTTTATCAATCCAATCAATCTTCCAGAAATGACAATTTATACAATGACATAAAAAGTGTTAAAACATGGAGCAAAAAGGAACAGGAACATTTTCATACAAACAAATCTTTTGGAAAGCTAGAGCAATGGAAATTCATGTCCGAGTTAGTACTAAAGAATCGTAAGCATTTCTCCATATTTTTTCCTGCATGTATCTTGTTTAAATTGATTTATGTAAGGTTAGAGGAGAAATGGTTTTGAAAAACTTTTAAAGAGCAGCAAATAGAAAGAAAGACCAATAGACTTACAGAGATAGAGATGATAAAAATATTATAATCCTGATATAAACCTGAATTATTGAGGAGAAAAGTGAACATTATGGTTTTGTTTGACTTAATAGAATGAAACTAACCTGAAGGAAGGGGCTCAGTCATAAAACCACAACCTCTAGGGGGTACAGATAGCAAAACTCCTGACTGTGTCAACAAAGATAAATAAATCAAATACATATAGGTATTCTATGACTGCTTTCAAGTCAAATAGTCAACACACCAAAGAAAAAGTGGCGAAAGACCTCCCCAAATCTCTTTTAAATAGCTGCTAAAGACACATTTAAACAAGAAAATCTTAAGATCCATATCTGAAGAGAATCTTTCGGAAAAGATTTCTTGGAAAACGGACAGGGATTTTGGATTCCCACAAGCTATAGCAGATTGGCAGGGCAGCCTTAGAGAAACGGAACTGATGCTGCCCGGAGAAGATTCTCAGTTTGAGCTCCTGGACTGGTGGGATTGAAGAATTACTGGAGGTGGAGATGCGGCCTTGGTCAAAACCGTTCCACCTCATCCCACACTGGCAACAGTTGCAGCAAAAGTACTATTCAACGTTCTCAGCAAAGTTTAAAGAGCAAGGAGATACTAGATGGAAACAATGAAAAGGGAATCCTATGGTGATTCTGGAATCTGCTCATTCCTCCAAACAAGCAGGTTGCTCACCCTTGACCCGTATAAGCAGCAATCCTGAACAATCAAAGAGAGAAGAGGGTGAAATCAGCATGCAGTGGACTTTTTTTTTTCTAACCTTATTACAGCACCATTTCAAACTGTTTATTATGAAAATCTTCATACCTTCACAGTAGCAGTGAGTACAGTGAGTCTCCAAACACCTGAATCTCACCATCTAAATCCACTCACATGTTGCCATCTTTGGTTCATCTATTTCCTCCTACCATTTGTTTTGCCTGCTGGGGTATTTTAAAATAAATCCAAGACAACATTCCATTTTATCCTAAACATTTCTGCAAACATATTTTATATTTGTATACATATATATACATGCATATATTGTATACTTATATATATGCATGTATATATATGTTACATATATGTATACAACAAATTTTAAATAATTATTTAATATTATTTAATGCTTGGTGTATATTCATATTTCTCCAACTGTCTTAAAATAATGTTTTATAACTGGTTTGTTTGAATTAGAGTCCAAAAATATTCTCTCCCTGTATTCATTTGTTATAATTCTTGTACATCTTTCATGCAATGATTGTTGAAGAAATTGGGTCCAGTTTTCCTTTAGGTTTTTTCCTCCTGGTATTGGTTAATTTGTTCCTCACTCAGCTGTATTTTTTTGTAGCCTGGAGGTTGCATCTAACGCTTGCCGTTTTCTTAAACAAAGAAAAGAATACATCAAATGTAGTGCTATGACTTTGTATTTATTTACATTCCATCACCTTCAAAGGCACATAATGTCTGGTGTTTCAATTTTGATGGGTCCAGGAAGGAAATAGCCTGATTTCTTCATTGAAGAGTTCCCTATCAACTTTTACCTAATAGTTTACCATCTATTTATTTCACTAAGGATTTAGGCAGGATTTTCTTATTTCCTAATTCTAAAATTTCTTTGCATTATTAGCTGGATTTCTGTATAGAAGTTCGCTTAGGTACAAGACGATTTGGCTACCTTGAGACACAGTTTGCACCAAAAAGTAAAGATAAGTTAGCATTTTAAATACTTTCTCTTTAATTTATCAAATTTCAGAGTAGTGAGTAGGTAACCTGGCAAACTCCAATAATATCCAGAGTTTTGTTTTGTTTTTCTCTTCTATGCCTTTCTTTAATATTATGAATTTATGGGTTTTAAGAAATTGCATGGCATTTAAATTGGTCACAATCATTATCCTTTAATGATGAAAAGATTCAAACACATGAAAAGCAGAAAGAATGCTATATTGGATCCCCATGAACCCAGAATCCAGCTTCAACAATTGTAGACTCATAGCTGATCTTATGCCATCTATATATCCACTCTGTTCTCCATCACTCCATTTGAACGATTCCAAGGCATCATAGTATTTATTACATATGCATTTCTAAAAGAAAAGGCCTCCATCAAAAATATATAACCACAATATCACTACCCTACTTAAAAATTTAACTATTCTTTAATAATATCAAATAGTGAAATTAGTGTTTAATTTTCTAAATTACCTCATAATCTCGTTCTTTTTTAAATAGTTTGCTTGTTTGAATCATAATACAAATAAGCCCCATACAGATCATTGATTGACATATCTCTTATGTGTCTTATAATTACAAATTCATAAGCCTTTTCTTTTCTCTTTTATTTTTTTCCTTGCAACTTGATTGTTCAAAAAACTGGGTCATTTGTCCTGAAGCATTTTCTATGATCTGGATTTTGTGGTTTATATCCAAGTTCAGTATTTTTTAATCATCTGTAAATATTTCAGTCCGTAAATCTAAAAGGGTGTTTTTATTTAAGGTTAAATTTTAGTAACACTATCATACCTAAGATAATTTATAATAATTCTAAAATATCAAGTATTTAGTCATTGCTCGTATTTTCTTGATTGCTTATGATTTTTTAAGATTTTTAAAAATAGAATCCAAACAAATTATATACATTGCAATACATTGAAATATCTCTGTCTTTTCATCACTCTTTCTTCCTCTGGCACTTATTGGACATTCAAGGTTATTGCTCTGTAGAATTTCCCAAAGTCTCCATACAGAGTGTTGCATGTCTGTGGTGCTGTTTGACATGTATTTTTTCCTGTATTTCCTGTTAATTGGTGGTTATATCTTTAGACTTAATCAGTTCATGTTTGGCATTTTTTTTTCTTTTGGCAAGAATGTTTCATTGATAGCATTGTGTACTTATACTTGGAGGCACATGGTATCTGGTTGTTTCCCTTTTTATTATGTTAAGAGTTACTGATGCTCAGTGTACTCCCTGATTGTACACTAAGCGCCAATAGGTCAATTGGTCCATTAGACCATTAGGGGATACAAAATTGCAACATTCTAATTCCTTCATTCCTTCTCTATTTATTATTTGTAACATTTCTATAGGGAGAGATTTCCCCCTCATTAACTATGGGATACACTGTGCTACTTTTCAAGTAGGAAAGGCAAAATCAATGCTTGATACTTACCACTTATTTACGACTTTTCATAATCTTTCTCCCTTATCATTACCACATCTTTTGCCCATTTTTCTATTAGCTTATTGGTCTTTATCTTCTTTGCTTTTAGGAATTCTATATATTAGGAATATAGTTCCTCTGATGTAATGTAGCTTGCAAATACTTTTTTCTTTGTCACGTATCTTTCATACTTTTTACCATGCATCATATATATACTTATTTATTTATTTATAAAGATGTATCTATATTTTCTTTTATTTTTATGACATTTGAGTCATAGGAAAGTTTCCTTATTTCCAGGGTATGATGGAATGCACTCATGTTTTCTTCTAGGGTATATATGGCTCCTTTTTAAAAAAATATATATTCTCTGAGTAATTTGGAATTTATCTGGATGTACTATGTGAGGTGTGTATCAAATTTTTAACTTTTCACATAATAGTGGCTCAAACCTCATTTATTTTAAAAGTTCATGTGATGGTGTTTTTAAAAAATCTTGGCAATATCTTACTAATTACATGAATTGATGAACTGAGTCATTAATACATCCCTACCTCAAATTTTCCTTTTTTCCTGATTAAATAAAATAAAAATAGATAAAAGTTAAATTAGACAAATCAGTCAGAAGAAAATTATCTTGAACCTTTAGTTAAACTAGTTTTCACTAAAAATATTTCCAAAATATGTTTTAATGCAAAGGAAATTTTACATACACTGTCTTATTTCTTCTTCGCATCAACTCTATATAATTGTTATTAATTGCCTCATTTTACACATATAAAGAGATTGACTTTTATTGAAACTTTCCCAATGCCACACTGCTTTAAAGTTAGGCCATTTGAACTCCAGCAGTGGTAACTTGTCAGGAGTTGGGGCAGCATTTATTTATTTATCGTTTTTTGATCTAACATCAATAAGAAACATTGCTATGAGCATTCTATGTTGTGGTTGCAATTATCATGAGTAAGAAAGTAAAGGAGTGAGATAAGTTCGGTGTTGAACATTTTGAGGTTGAGGTGTTTGAGAAACATGTATGTAAAGAAAACCCAGCAGGGTCTAGCACATGGCATGGAACATACCATTTGCATGGCTTACTCCTGTGAATAGATTCACAATTTTCAAATTTGTCTTTAGATATTGAACATTATATGAATAGTGGCATCTAAACGTACATAATACACCAAAAAAGTAATTTTCTATATTGCCCATAACATCTACTTCTAGAACCTAGATTTCCACTAACTGGCAAAGGTTGTTAGACATTTGGGAGAAGTGGGGATTGAGGAAGTTGCCAATTAAGTGCAACAGTAACCTTCTAGTCTGTTTCTTCTGAGTTAACAGAATAATTTGATTGAATATGCAGTCAGTTCGAAGATCACATTTTCTATTAGGGTTTCATTAGGCCAAAATTCGTGTGTAGGAAGAAGCTTTTCATTTCTCATTACATAGGCAAGGGAGAGGAATCTCTACAGACATTGCATGGGGCTCTGGTTGGCTAGTCCTGAGCACTTGGTCCACTGAGGTGCTGTTAAGGTCATATTGTCCTTCGGAGTGCCCCAGTGGACACTTATAAAATCCCTGGTCCCCACCATATTTATTTATTTATTTATTTTACTTTGGTGGGGGGGTCCCTGGATATTTCAGCGTCTTTAGACTGACTCCATGTCTATTGAGGTTACCAGTTGTCTTAGGCTCGGTGGGGATCCTGAGGAATCGTGGCTCCTTTCTCTGAGCAACTTGAGAGTCTCCAAGAATCCAGAAGGCGTTTCTCTGTGCCACCCATGTGGTCCTCTTCCTCAACCAGTTTAATCTCCCCATAAAAATATGTTGCCAACTTCCCTGAAATATAACTGAGAAACACCGCTCATCTTTTGGATTTCCTCTCAACTTATCTGAGATTTCTACCTTCCTGGAAATACCTTTTTCCCCGTATCTGCCAACCACATCCAGTCCAGAGCAGCAAGGGCCTGGGAGGTGAGGAAACTGTGGTCCAGGAAAAGCCTTACAGCATTTTCCCTTGCCAGCTTGCCTTTGGATTCTGCTCTCTACTCCTGCCAGAAAGGCTTACACTTCCCCTTCCTGAATGGGGAGAACAACTGCATTGTGGCTTCTTCTTTCTTCACCAGCTGACTTTGTTTTGGGTGATACATCTCTTTTCTTCTTTAGATTACTAAACTTACTACTAAATTCATGGTTTAGTATGCTAGCATTTGCAGAAAAACACAAGGTGAAAGAAAGCAAAAATAGGTAAATATGTAGGCCACAAATAGAAAAAAATAGATCACCAAGTATTTTGTTAAAAAGTTATTCCTATTACACCCAATAGAAGTCCACAATTGCTTAAGGTAAGACTTAGAAAAGTATCAAAAAAAAAAAAAATCAAACAAAAAACCCTAAAGGACAAGAGGAGAAAGAGGGAGAAATAAAATAGACAAATCATTTGTGACCAGAAAAAATGGGAAAGAAACTAGAAGACAATGGTGTCCTGGAATATAAGGGAATGAAGTATTTGGGGAAGAGAATAATAAATACTTTTAAATGCTGCAGAGAGATTAGTTCGGTTGAGACCTTCTGCTTGCATAGAGAAGCAAAGTGGCTTAAATGTGGTCTGGTTCCTGGGACATCTGGGTTTAGAAGTCTAATTGTGTTATTATTTTACTCTACCATGGAAATGGTACATCCTGAAATGAACCTCAAGAGACTCAGGATTTTAGTTCAAACTTTTAAAGCTACTGGCTATGTAGCCTTAAAAAAATTTCACTAACCTCTTTATACCACTCTTGTATAAAGATGGAGTCAACCAGACAATCTCTCCACCATTTGTTAGCTTTGAAAGTCTGCAAATATGAGAAAAAACATTTCTCAAGACAAATGGGAAACAATGTCATTATGTTCATACTAGATTACTTACTCATTCATTTCTTCTCTATTTCCTAAATGAAGGACACTTCTATTGCTAGTAAGAGTAGAATAACAAGAGCATTTATAGCATTTATAGAATGCCAATCATGTGCTTGAAAGTATGCTAATAGTTTTATAGAGTTAAATCAATTTCTTAGGCCTGTGAGTCCTGATATTTTAAAGTATAGATTTATTTTAAGAACAAGAATTTTAATTAGAAAAGTCATTGTGGCAAACTTCATCACATGTATATTCAAGCATACCTCAGGTCCAATCATAACCTGTAGCATTGCCTAAACTTTTATCACTTTTATCCTTATTTTTGACCTTTTTGTCTTACCTGTGTATTACCATCAATATGATGGTGACTTTTTCCCCTTAACCTGATGTCTTTCTTAAATATTTATTTTGAAAGGAAACCTTTCTTCACTATAATAAATACACATCAGTACTACTTTCTATAAATGGAACAAAACTATAACACATAAAATAAATATATATATTTATACACAAAATATACTGTAAATATTATGAAAACAAAGCAATGTAATTACATTCTAGCTAGATTCTATTTACTTCCTCTCTGTTTTAAAAAGGAGATGCATAAAAAATTAAATAAATAAATTTTTTTTTAAAAGTACTTAAACAAAGAGATGCATTGCAGAGCCTAGCTTTAACAAGAATCCTGCTAAACCAGTTTAGAGAGATTCTCCTCAGGCTTAATAGTCAATCAAGTCCTGCCCTTGATCCTAACCAAGTTCCTCTTAGTAATTTTCCATCAATTCTCTCACCTGCTATTGATTATACATCCCGAGCTATTGCTGTTGTATTTGAATTTGAGTTCAGCCTCTCTCCCCTATGCCAACAATCTCTCTCCCCTGTTGCAATAGTCTTGAATAAAGTCTTCCTTGGCTGATTTGAAAAAAAAAAAAAAAAGGAGATGAGCAAATGTTGGAGAAAACAGTTCAGCTGAGACTGTTTTCCAAACATTACAAGAAGGATTATAACAGGAAAATATGGTATGTTCTAAACATTAACTCATGCCTTGTACATGTACCACAAAGTCTCACCTTTTCTAATTAGCAGTATATATCCCACACGTGCTAGACCCAGTTTATTCAACACTCCAGATCCCCTCGGCCTATCCCTTCCTGT
>CAUYSK010100537.1:0-15169 GCA_963575035.1 Avahi laniger
ATTAGTCCATAGTCCATAGTCCTAATGACCCAGGCAGTTAAAATGCTCCTAGAGAATACACAGAGCCATGAGTTTAATAATACAGGGGTCTGACACTGTGATCTGGAGCCAGATCATCTGGGTTGGAATCTTGAATCCACCATGAATCAATTGTATGAACGTGCACAAAGGACAAGCAAACTTCTTGCCATCCATTTCCTTCTCTCCCTTTAAATGAGTGTAATAATAGTAATTAATTCAAGGAGAAGCTGTAGAATTAAATAAAGTTATAGTGTATCTTCCTATTATTATCATCATGATCATTATTATTGTTAAAGTGATTTCAATAAACACTTCTGGGAAAATAGGCAACTCATACAGAGAATTATATGCAATTCTGCATGCAATATGAAAAATATAATAACTTACTTTCAGAAATCAGTCAAAGACATAAATCAAAAAGCTTTTGCTGTGAATTAATTACTAGTCAGAAGTGTTTTGCCCTAGGACAGTGGGAGCAAAGATGAGTAAAACATTTCTGAACTAGCATTCCTTTACTATGGAAGTCGAAAAGTATGTACCATTAAGAAATAAATAGGATTGATTTAATGTTAGGAAGTGGTTAGAATCAGTGGGTGAGTGTATCAATAGAATGTGGAACAATCCCTGAAGGCTGAGTGAGAAAATGCTTTTCATTTATGGAATAAGAATACATATTCCATTTCCATTATATCTCACTGTGAATTAGTACCATATCCACAGACTAGCATTTTCTAAGACTTGTTTACTGAACTTAAAGAGATGCATTTTATTTGTGGAATAAAAATGTTTTCCCAAGCATGTTGCTTGGTGATGTGATGCTTCTCAACAGAATAAAATGACAAAGTGGAGATAAATTTCAGAGGATGACAGAGATTGAGAGCAACCTAAGTTCCTAATTCAAGAAAGGGAAGAGGGTAATTGTGTCTTATTCATCTTTTTGTTTATAGTGTTTAGCACAATACTGAAAACATAGTAAAAATGCAGTAAATGTTTTTAAATTAATATATATACAAATTACAGGTGATAAAATTGTTTCACAAATATTCTCAAGGAATTGTTATTACTGAATAAGTAATTTATTATGGTAGTCTTATAATCAAATTTTCCACTGAAAATAAAGTTTTAATCATTATATTGTTGTATATTGGATTGTATTTTTGAATATATTAACATGAAGAATTTGTATTCTTACTAACTTATGTTTGTTCCCAGGTACCTTGATGTTCTCCTCCACTTAAACTCCAAGGAAAGTACTCATACATCTTGGGGGTTGGAAATAAGGTTTTCAAAATGCACAATTATCCACAGCCTCAAACAAGCATTTTCCTCTGCAAAGAACAATTTTTTATATGTACAAAGAATAAATTTGAAAGCACCAAGCCTAGGATATTGCAACATAAAGGTTTTAAATGATTCAAAGATTAGCAAAGTTGACAAAATTCTGATCCTATAGAAAGAGATTAAAGCCTCTTCTGAGATTGAAAGAAGGGGCCTAGAGAGAGGTAAATATTTATTTATAGGATACTGATGATGTTGTTCATGATGTCTGCTAAATTTCTTAGATGGTTATTTTAATATGAAAATTATGTAATTAATATAATAAATTAATAAATGTCAGCAGTAGGACAGGGGTTCAGTACAGAAGCTGGCTGGCTTCCTGCCAACAGCCATCTTACCCTGTTGCCCTGACCCAAGTTCCCTAACTAGGGTTTTGTAGAAACCCTCTGATAGCATAGTATATTCTAAGACACTGATGCTGACCCTGATTAAATATAGATAGATAAATAGAGAGATAGAGATAGATAGATTAGATAGATAAAATAGATAGATAATTTGGTTATAATTTCTAGTTCCTCTTTGGCAACATTTTTCTACAGTCTTATGCCTTTCCTTTTTCCCCCCTTTCTCTTTCACTTCTTGTTCCTTTGTTGTTATACAAGTAATTTCTGCCTCTGTTATGAAATATTGCTCATCTTCAGAAGTGGTGGGGTTTTTCTGATTTTGTGATTATCTTTCAAATATTTTGGAGCAATTTTTGTGAAACCATGGATATGAAATTAAATTTCATTAAATATGAAATGTCTGATTTTGACTCCAAAGTGTACTTTATTATAACTAAAACAAGAAGCAGTACAATTAATCAAAGTATGTGCCTAAACTATCCATAGAATTTTGCCATCTGAACGGTAGCTTGTCTATACTAGCAGTGAAGCCTGGACAGCAAGTGACGATGAAATCATGAAAGGCGTTTTCCACAGCTTATTGAGAATTGGATATTTTTCCTTGCAAGACACAGTCCAAAGCCTGGAAGCAGTGGTAGTCAGTTGGTGCAGGTTCTGGTGAATACGATGGATGACAGAAAGTTTCCAAGTCCAGCTCCTGTAGTTTGAACAGCAGTTGCTTGTGGGACATATGGTCAAGCATTGTCTTGCACGAGGATTGGCCTGTCTCTATTGACCAACCTTGGCTGCTTAATTGCAAACATTCTCATCATTTCATCCACTTGGTTGCAGTAGACATCCATTGTGATTGACTGACCAGGTTTCATGAAGCAGTAGTGGATAATACCAGCACTGGACCACCAAAGAGACACCATTAGTTTTTTTATGATATTTGGTTTTAGACTGCATTTGCACACTTCATCTTTATCTAACCATCATGCCGAATGCTTTTGATTGTCCAAAATAATCCATTTTTCATCACATGTAACAATATGGTGTAGAAATGGTTCACCTTTATGTCCTGACAGCAAAGAAAGGCAACCTTCAAGGCGATTTCTCTGCTGATGCTCATTTAATTCAAGCAGACGGAACTCATCCATCCAGCTTCTTTACCTTACTGATTTGTTTCAAATGGTCCAATATTGTTGGAACAGTAATGTCAAACTTTGCTGCTAATTCACACACAGAGTGGGATGGATTTGCTTCCACTATAGCTTTTGGTTCATCATTATCGACTTTGGTCTTAGGTCACTCACGTGGCTCATTTTCAAAATTAACATCACCAGAATGGATCTTCTCAAACCATTGATGTACTATGTGTTCATTAGCCACATCCTTCCCAAATGTTTCATTGATATTTTGAGCTGTCTGTGCTTCACTGGTTCCAAGACAGAACTCATAATCAAAATAGCATAAATATTTGACTTATCCATGGTTTCACAAAAATTGCTCTAGAAACATTTTTGAAAGATAATCACAAGCGAAAATTTAGATTTGTAAGACTGAGGATGTACCTTCACAATAAAAATAAAACAAGAAGTGTCAAAGTGAAATGTCAGAGATATTAACTGTCAAACTTTGTACTTAAGGAAATCAGACATCTCATACTTAATAACCTAATACTATTTGAAGGGAGTCTATATGAGGGATGACCCAGTTCACGGTCTCCTGGAAACTGTATTTTACCTTGTGACTTAGTTATGAGTGTGTCTTCTTTAGCTCTTTTGTTTCCCCATCAACTTAAAAGGGCAAGGTTGTTAAATTTGCAGTGTCTCCTCTCTACATTAATATACAGATAGTCTGCTTTTTGTAAAAATGTCTTGCCTGGACATTTTGTCATTCAGCTCCATCTTATTTGCCTCTCCAGACTTGCTGAGTGGGGAGTCCTTGCCTAGGGCTCCACCGTTAGAAACAATGAACCGGCAGTTTGCCCCACAGAATGCACTGTTCATATTGGGAAACCATACAATCTTGACTTTATGAGATATTTAATCATGAGCTCTTTTATCTGTCTTCACTAAATTTTTCAATCCTTCCCCATTTGTCAGATTTGGTCTTATGGACATAATCATAGTTTTGCTGAAAATGGCATTTTTGTTTCAGTCACTGAATCTTTTGGTTGATTTTGTGTGAGATCCCAGGAGAAAAGAAGCAAATGGTTTACTTTATTCTGTCATTGCCATTTTAAGACTGTAAAAATGAGGGTTTAAATCTGAACATGGCTAAATGTATTACATGGAAATTTATTTTTTATTTCTGAAAATGGAAATGATACGTAAGTAATGTCCATTTGCAATGATGCTTGCTATATTTTACACATATTGTATTACATACATATTGAGTTTGTATTATATAATGATTAATAAATATATGTTCAATAAAAGATGGTATGACTAAATGTGACCAAATTGCTGAGCAATTTTCTTATCTAAGGAACAATTTCTAAATGTCCTCTTAGATCATAGTTAATCGATTATTTATAGAAACTTCACATATAAGGCCTGATTTCTGCAGATGGTTTAGTTTAATATTACCTTGTGAGTGTCATAATCATCTAATGAATAACATAATAGATGTATCCACTCCTTCAGGAAACAATCCTTCACAGAAATCCTGGCTTTTGATCTCTTTAGGATTTAATATTCTCTTTCCCCAAAGAGTATTTTGTTTTATGTTTTCTTTACCTAATTATAAAAATAATTTACTTTGATATATCTCTTGTATTCTTTAATTTCTATTTCCTGCATTTTCTTTAAAAAAAAAAAACCTCTATATAACACAGGTGCTCTGATTCTCATCAAAAGAGGCTGATCGGGTAGATCACCTGTGCTAGAGTGCGTGAGCTGCCTCATGGTATTAATAGATTAGTCATTTCTAAGAGTCTTGACATAGGAAAGATAAATATCCTTGACTCAAGGTCATAGTTCTTTTGTTTATCATAACAGTAGAAATATGAAAAAACAGGTTTGAAAGGGAGCATGGCCCCCAAGAGGGCAAGGCCAACACACTGCTGTGATGGGACTGAGTAGCAGCAGAGTTATTATGATGACAACATCTCACATAGGATAGCGGAGACTTGAGAAAATGCACAGGCCGCCTGAAGCCAAGCCAGGCTCCTTTCTGTGTGATGAGGTAGGTGATAGTGTGATACGGCATAGTTGCTCTTTGTTGTCTGCAAGTGTTATGATTTGCTAGTCCTTCCATGACATCAGAGAACAGAGCTATTATGTATTTCTTCTTCACTTCTGTCCCTATATGTAATATTTCACTTTCTAATTACTTTCTGTCATTGAACTAATTAGGTAATTATGCTACTAATTTAGCATTAAGTGGGAACCTATTCCATACTAGGCATAACAGATTGAAAAATATGTGTTCTTCAAAAGTTCATGATTTATAGGGAAGAATTATCTGTAAGTAAATAATTACAGACTTGAGTTTCAAGTGTTCTAATAAGCACATACACGTGTATCTCATTATAAAATACCTAGAACACTATAATCACCATGATTTCTGGTGTTTCTGGTTAGGAATTTGAAGACTAACTGGAAGTGGATAATAAGAAGAGTTACAGAAGGAACAAACTCAGCCTGTTGTTGCTTTGGAGGTGGGATACTTTTCTGTCTGCATGATCAGGGTGGCAGACTACCTATTGCTGAAGTGGCAACAAGCATTTCTTCACACCTGGCGAAGCAACATAAGACTCAGCTTACCAGTGTGTGAATAAGAACACATTAAGTATTGTGAAAATGTCACTGTTTTGTTAACCCTAGAATTAAAATCCTTTTCTTTCTCTTTTTTTCCCCCAATTTGGAAAGATTAATAATACAAAATAGGTAACAGGAAATACTGTTAAAATTATAAACCAAATGGTACATTGAAGGAATATATACTATAAGAATCAATAGCCTTAATATATAGAGTACTTTATAAAACAAAAAATAATTGACTTTTTAACTCTAATACATATGCAAAAAGATTAAAGATTTTAATAAAAAATGAAATGCAAATGACCAATAACTGTGAGACATAATCGTTAATTTAATGAATAACTGAAAATGCAAATTTAAAGATGAGACATAATTTTAAAATGTATGATTGTAAATATTTTTTTAAACCTGGATGTAACTGACATTTGAGAAAAACTTCTGTACTCTATATTTGAAATTTAATATTAGCACAATACAAAAAAAAGTTTAATGTTACTTACAATAGAGAAAAACTAAAAATATTCTGCATTTTTGGAATGGTTATAAAAACTGTTATAATGTGATTCTTATGATAATTAGAGCTCTTTTAAGTTATAAAATATGTTACTATTAATATCACATAGAAACCATTAGAAATATGTTTGTTATGACTATGGTAAATATAGAAAATATGAAGCAAGAAGAGGCTACAAAATACATATTAATGACTATGTAGACATCAAAACAAAAATTGTTGGCCTTTAGAGGAAGAGGACAGGGCAAGATGGCTGAATAGAAACCTCCAGGGATTGATTGATTGTCCCTCTGCAGGGACACCTAATTCAACCACTACCCCCACAAGAAAGCACCTTTAGAAGAACCAAAGCAAAGAAAGACAAATCTAGAATGTTCTCACTTATATGTGGGAGTTAAATATTAAAAAACAATTGATCTTATGAAGAAACAGAGTGGAATGATGGTTACCAGAGGCTGTGAAGGGTATTAGGGAAGGAGGGATAAAATGGGGATGATTAATCTATTATCTATTATCTAAACCTAATCTATTATAGTTTCAAAAATATAGTTAGATAGTTAGAAAGGATGAACAATATTTGATAACACAGCAAAGTGACTATAATCAACAATAAGTTAGGGTATGCTTTAAAATAACTAAAAGAGTGAGATTGGAATGTTCATAACACAAAGAAATGTTAAATGGCTGAGGTGATAAATATCCTAATTACCCTGATTTGATTAATTCACATTGTATGTCTGTATCAAAACAACACATGTACCCTATAAAGATATACTATTATATACCCATAAGAATTAAAAATAAAAATTTTTTATTAAAAGGGACTATGATAAAATTCACAGTGGATTTTCATGGCTATCGATTCTTTGAGTGATGTTTTTATACATTTTAAATTTTATTTTTATTTTAAAAAATTTTAAAAGTGTAATCAATATACATATATTTATAGCTTATCCCATGAGTTTGGCACTAATCCATTTATGAGAAATGAGAACTTCAGTAAGGAATACCAGACACTTCAGTGACTGCAGGTGTGAATCCATGTTGTAATGAAAATGACAGGAAATTTAATGTAGATTGGCATAGGATGCTACTGGCAGAAACGAGAGGGGATTCTAAGCCAAAATTTGCCCCGTAGCCTTAAGCTTTCCACTGCACACTAAGAAAACAAGCTGCTCCTTAGCCTGAATATAAAAAGATCAAGTTTGAAATTAAACTGGACAAGTGCTTGATTTCGATACATGGTGCTGTCTCAGTGACTTTGTGAAGCCAATTATTTTGTTAAATTCTCTCTGAAGCCCTGGGGAACATAAAGTCCATCCCTGATTTGAACATTTTTTATGAACAATTCTTTTCCTTTCTGATTGCTGTTAATAGATTTTTTCCCATTGATTACATTAGCTCTTTGACAATATCATCCTGCTTCTCTCTACTTTTGTTCTTTTTTAGTAGTAA
Organism: Avahi laniger; assembly: GCA_963575035.1. Classification (NCBI taxonomy): domain Eukaryota; kingdom Metazoa; phylum Chordata; class Mammalia; order Primates; family Indriidae; genus Avahi; species Avahi laniger. Next base: position 7,422 of record CAUYSK010100537.1, read on the forward strand.
GCTGTTTTAAAGGTCAACAGAACTTTGAAAGGTGAATTAAAAATCGACTAAAGACTTTTCTCGTATATTTAGACAAAGATACATTTATAGGATTCTTATTTTGATGATTTTATTCACATCTGCTAAATTTTTAGGTGGTTGTTTTAATATGAAAATTAAATAATTTGTATTTTTGGAAATTTAATTGGAAAGACCTCTATGTCCACTGAATTCCTATGGCCCACCAGCAAAGCTACTGATTTTCAGTTTTTGTGAAATTTATCAGAGAGTTGTCTTTGCCCTTTAATCCTTAAAACACATCTGGCTTACAGGTATCAGTTACAGCTTTATTAAAACACAGCAGCACAATTTTTGAGAATGATTCTACAGTTTATTTTTCCAAATGAAATTGATCTCTTTAAGAGACCCCAATCCTTGGAAAAAATTTGCATTTTTATCACATGGTCAAAATTCATCATTTTGATGAAATCACTTGGTCCTACATCATAAAAAAGTCAAAAACTGAAAACCCGTAACTAGCTATGTTTGCTCTCTAAAAGCAAATCAAAAACCTGTGCTGTCAAAGCTCCAGTAAATAGCCTTGCTAGGCAGCCTGTCCTCAGTGTCTTACTCTCCTATACTGTCTGCCAGCTCCTTGTCATGGCAGAGTATAAAGAATTCTTTCACATTTACATTTTCTTTTACAGCTTAAGGGAAAGGGTACAAAAATCATAACACACCATGAAAAAGATGATTTTAATATCTTTGCAACTTCTTTCTGAAACATTCTTGAAATACCTCTTCTCTGATGCTTTCAGTACCATTTCTGAGCTTGGGTCATGTGCACATAATCTTAGGGGAATGGGAGCCTCAAAAAGAAATTGAAATAGCTCCCAGCCAGGGAGCTATAAGCATCTGCTTGAGGAGCTAAAAGAATGATAGATTTGGGCTTTGTTTCTGACCTCTCTTTCACGGCTTCTCTGTATTTACATAGCTGAAGTGAGCACAGAGAGAGGCTGTGCTGGCTGAGAGTATTTCTTTTATCCGATATGTCAACCATGAAAAGAAAGAAAAGACTATTTCTACCTAATAGCTAGAGTCAGGTCCTAGAGGAGAAGGTGTATCCTCAGTTTGCTTCCCTTTTGCTTCCTGTGACTTACGAGACACCGAATGAATCAGCACTAGTTTTTGTCTTCATCAAAGATACTCTGCAAATGCCTATTAATCATTGGATATTGTGTAATTTTAGACATTTAGAAAGAGCTGTTGGACACAAGTCAAAGGGGCTAATTATATTATTGCAAAAAAAGATATTTATTCAAACTAGAAGACAGTACAATGACAGTACTTTTCTTTTTCAATAGGAGTATTATCTGGTTCTCTCTAGGCAGAAATACGGAGTTTATCTTTCTTCATGATGATGAACTAACTCTTTCTCTAACTTAGGGAACAGATCATCCTTTAGAAAGAAAATGTTCTGCTACCTCCTGAGTACAAAAAGAGAAGGGAAAAATAAAAGCGATTGTTTGCATTGTGATAAAAGGCAGGTTAACATAAAATGTAAGATCTAGAAGGTACTAAAAGGCCAATTCATCCAACTCCTCATTATGAAGGTGAAAAAAAGAGGCACAGAGTATTTAAGCGTTTTGTTCAAAGCCGTTGAAAAAGTTGGGATATTTACAATAACAAGAATCTTATATTAGTATTTATAGCATTCTATACATCTGAGTCCTTATCATTTCCTAACAGGATAAAAATTTTATTGTCATTAAATCTATGCTGGAAAGGCCATACAATATCTCCTGCATTGTACTTCCTCTAGGAAAATTCAGTTTTCATCCTTGATACAATGCTCAGTTTGTATTGTAGAAGAATATTAGAAGGACCCCTTAGAGAAAAAAGCCATTCCATTGGAGTTTATACTGTCATGATGTCAGCAAAAGGATACAGTGGGACTGAGATGAAAGTTTCCGTGATGAGCCTAAACCCCTTTATCCCATGATATGGAATGAATTGAATAAATGGAAATAATAATGCATATCTAAAACATGTTTCTTTGTTTCTTAATCTCATGGCTACACTGGATGTATATAGTTATATAAATATACAAATATGTACACAACTAGATATTAAAACACTGTTGAAACATAATGTCATATTTTTAATTTTATATAGTTATATTTGAAATATGCTTTAGAGAACTAGAACTAGAACTAGCATTCTAGTTTCAAGCAACTAGAATTAGAATCAGCATTCTAGTTTCAGTACAGGTATTTGAATATGAAAAATGACACTGAGCAGAAATTATCATTCAACAGTTTATAGAGAATTTGGTTATGATTTCATAATTACTGCATTAAAGTGCAATTTCTGTCTCATTCTATATTAAAGTTTATATTAAAAATATTTAAACAAAGGCACAATAATTTTGTTTTTGCCCAAAGAAGTGGTCATTTCCTTAAATTCAGTGGTCTCCAACCTTTTTGGTGCCAGAGACCCCTTTGATGGAAGAGAATTATTCCACAGACAGGGTGTGGGGAGGAGGGAAGAGATGGCTTCAAGATGATTCAACACATTAAATTTATTTCTCTTAGTAGTACATTGTAATATATAATGAAATAATTTATACAACTCACCATATTGCAGAATCAGTAGGAGCCCTGTTCTTGTTTTCCTGCAACTAGACCATCCCACCTGGGGGTGATGGGAAACAGTGACACCCAAAGTGTGTTGCTTATGTCCAATTTACTCCAAAATCTCATTTTGGTTGCTGTCGCTGCAGAAAACCCTGCTTCACAAAGATAGAATGTTGGAAATAGAAGCAGACCTTTTGGTGCTTTGGTGGCAATTTCAGGATGTTCCATCTTGACTTTAATCCAGAACATATGGAGATTTGAAGTTGTCTCAAATATACTTTTAAGGACACATCATTTGTGATCTCAAGCAGTTGATCCTCTTCTAGAACAGACAAAGTCGGTTCACCTGGCTTATTCACAAATGGATCACAGAAATATTCCTTCCCAGTTCGGGTGTCTTTTGTGGTTGGGAAGTAATGCTCGAACTGTTTTGAAAGCTGAGATAGGTGATCATGCACCAGCTGGGAGAAAGAAGGCCGTGGCTCAGACTCTTTCAAAATCTCTCCTAATGTTTCAAACATGTCAACAATCTCAATGTTCACTCATTGCTCTCATAATTCTAGTTTGGCTTTGAAGGAAGCTATTTTATCTGCTGACCTGGACACAGTTGTTGTTTCCCCCTGACATGACAAATTGAATTCATTGAGTAGGTTAAATATGTCATGCAAATAAACAAGTTTTGCGACCCATTCTGTGTCACTGAAATGTGCTGCCAGTGATGATTGTTTTTTTCTAAAAGAAATCTCTGGAACAGCTCAAACTCAAAAACTCTGGCCAGTGATCTACCTTTGGAAAGCCATCTCATATCTCTGTATAAGAGAAGACTTGTGTGCTCTGCATCCATATCCTCACAGAGTTGTGCAAATAGATATGAATTAAGGGCATGGACTTTAATGTGGTTGATAATTTTAATCACACCCTGCAAAATGTTTTGTTCTGGTGACATGTTTTAGCTTGCCAGCATTTTTCTATGGATGACACAGTGCATAGACTCACATTCAGAAGCAACCTACTTGACCGGAGTAGTGAAACCAAAAAGGCATCCAGTCATGGGAGCTGCTCCGTCCTTTCATATATTGACACAAAATGACCAGATCAGTTTTCTTGATATATAATCAGTCAAAGACTTGAATAGTTCTGCAGCTGTGGTGTTGGCTGGCAACAAAAGTGCACATAACATATCCTCATGCACATCCTCCTGAAAAATATATCGCACAAAAACAAGCATTGTTTCCTTGTCAACATCAGTACACTCAGTAACATGGATTGCAGATCACAGTGACTCATTAATCCTCTCTAACAATTGTGCCTCAATATCCTCTGTTATTTCATCAATTTATTCAATTATAGTGCTACCTGAAAAAGGAACATATGCCACCTTTTGAACTGTAGCCTCTCCTAAAAATCCATGGCAAATGTCCTTAGCAGCAGGTAGGATTAACTCTTCATCAATAGTAAAGAGCTTCTTAGCTTTAGTAATGCAGTTAGACACTAAGAATTATGCTCTCAGTGCAGACACATTTGATGAAGTTGTGCCCTTCAATAATTGCTTCTGTTCTTCATGTTCATGCTTTTTCTCTTGAAAAACTCCAAAGGCTTAACAGTTTTCAAAATGGTGGACTACGGGTGACCTCCTGCCCCCAGAGTTGGAGGTGAAGAACCAAGACAACTACATGCAAGTGGATCGCTCTTCCACTGGATCGGCATCATGAATCTGCAGAGAAGCAGTGTAGGACAAGTAGAGCTGGAAAAAAAAAGTGAATCAGACAATTGACCGCAAAGCCTGGAGAGTGCAAGATATACAATAGGGAACAGAATGAGGGATCGCCGCACTCATTGGCTGGCCAGGGCAGTATGATCTGACCCACAGGAGGACGACTCTTCCTCCACCAACCTCCACACCCACGCAGGCAGGGAAGCACCTGAAGTCAGTGTGAAGATGAAGCACTGGCTAACAGGTTGTATGGAGTAGAGACGGGAGCGGGAAACATTTTGAACTCCCCAGTGTGCTGTGCTGGGTCTGCTTTGGATGGCGGAGGGACTGGTTTGAGTGGACACTTCCCGGTTTTGCAGGAGGGAGCTTGGAGACAGACTTCTCACTTCTGGGGACCACAAGAACCCGAACAAGGGAGGTGAACACCAAAAAGGAGGCTCTGCCCTTGGAAACTGTCAAAGATTTGTCTGGCGCAGGGTGGGACAAAGTACAGATCCCTCCTATGGAACAGTCATGAGTCAGTGTGTTAGGGAAGCAGTGGGCTCAGCAGGCGGCTCTTAGAGACAACGTGCCAAATCCAGAACCTGCTACCCACTGAGCAGTTGCCTCCAGTGATGGCTCCCTGTGGGTGGGCAGCTTAAAAATGCTGTGGCATGTTGCTCAGACAACAGACACAGGCAACGCCACTGCCCCTGCCCAGCAGGTCCCACCCTTGGAGGAGGGGAGTAAAGAGAGAAACTGCTTACTCTCCCAATCCAGCAGCCACCTTTTTTGAGCTGGCAGGTCAAACCCTGCCTTTGAAGGGGCAGAATAACAGAGAAGCTGTGTTCTTGGTTAAGTTGCCAGGCAGTCTCTGGTGGCCCCCATTCCACCCAGCCACCTGCATTTTGAGCCAAAGGGACAGACCCTGACTCTAGAAGGGCGGAGTAGTGAAGGAGGCTACTTTTCGAGCCAAGATCCACAGTGGGATCACCAACGCCACTTTCCTGCAACTCAGCCACCAGGCTGCTATGTGCCAAATTGAGAGACCCTGCCCCTGGAAGGACACAGTAGTGAAAGAGGCCACATTTCAAGCTGAGACCCATGACTGCCTCTTTACTGTGATTCAATCACCGGTGCCTCCCAGCAAAGGATCAGACCCCACCCCTGAAAGGGCGGAGTAGCAAAGGAAGCTGCTTTGTGGGCTGAGACCTGCCACAGAGAAGGACAGCCCTTGGCTGCAATTAGGCCACAGGAATCCTACACTGAAGGGACTAACCCCACCTCTGGAAGGGCGGAGTAGGAAGGCTGGCCACTTTCTAGTCTGAGACCCTCAGTGGCCTTGGGTAGGGATTCTCTAGCAGCTTTGAGGTGTGTACTTCATACCAACTAGACAAACTCCACCCTTGGAGGGGAGGAGTAATGAGAGTACCCATTTCCTCGGCTGAGATGCCTGGTAGCCCCAGGAGGTGCCCATCTCCAAGACCCACAGCTTATCTTCCCCTTTGCAGGGCAGATCCCACCCTTGGAGGAGGGGAGAAATGAGAGAAGACATTTTCCAGGCTGGGACTTGTGTCAGTCTCAGCCAATGCCCCAGCACAGCCCATCAGGACAGACTCAGCCCTTGAAGGCAGGGAGAAAGGAGAAAAGTCACTTTCCCTGTGTTACTGGCTTGAATCTGTGGGACCTTGGAACTAAGCAAAAGGAGACAGATTGCTCAGTTGGTACAGTGGATTGGTTTTGATCATCTGATAAGATCATAATACAAGGGCTTGCCCTTGGCACCCAGGCTGTTGCCAGCTTAGGGGCTTGTGGTCTGGGAAGGAAAATCTTGACCAGAGTCCTTAGCAATTGACCCAAATGACACCAACCATCAGGATCTGTTTTGCAAGTGTGGCAAAAGAGCTGTGAATAACATATTAGCAGCTCTCCTCTAGCTGCAGATCAAACAATCTCTGAAGTATACACTCTTTGGCTTGCTGGTACCTGTTGCGCTTCTCACCTTACCTAAGGTGGTAACAGGGTTCAAGTAACCCTTGGGAGTGGTATGACATTCTCAAAGACTGAGACAACTGTATATCCCATTTGGGGGTTTAGAGCTCAATACAAAGGTATTGGAATATCTTGATAACCGACTCCTCCACGCAAACTACAAGCAACAAAAGAGGGTAACCTTATAGCCCAACACAGTGTCTTCCACCTCACACTAGTGGTTGGCAGTGGAGTCACACACACAAGAGTGATCAAACTCCTGGGAGTCTAAGCAAGGACTCCAAACTCACTAATCTCCTGTAGCAGGAAGTGAAGACAATAGGTCAGAGATAACCCAACAGGCTAAAACACCTCTAAGACAATACAGGACCACAGTGCATCTTCCCAGCATTGTCAAGGAATGTCCCTTTGGGGACTTGGATTAAGTCCATAAACCAGTCCCAGCACCCCCAGTCCTTGATAAAGCAGTCTGATGAGAAAGAATCAGTGAAAGAACACAGGAAACATGAAAGATCAGAGAGAAAAGTCATCTCCAAAACAAAATATTTGATCTCCATCAATAGATACCAACTTACACGATATGATTAAACTGACAGAGGAAGAATTTTGAATATGGATTGTAAGAAAACTCAATGGAATTGAAGAGAAAATAGAATCCCAACATAAAGAAACCACAAGAACAATACAGGAAATGAATGACAAATTCTCTAAAGAAATTGAAATAGTATGGAAAAACCAGACAGAAATCTTGACAATGAAGGAGGAATTCAAGGAACTTCAAAACACAGGGGAAAGCCTCAATAATAGAATGGATCACGCAAAGGAAAGAATCTCAGAGCTTGAAGATAATGCCTATGTGCTAAACAAATCAAATGAAGAAAAACAAAACAGAAACAAGAGACAAGACCAAAATAAACAAGAAATGTGATATTACATAAAGAAGCAAAATATAAGAATCATCAGCATCCCAGAGAGAGAAGAAGAAAATACACAAGGGCTGGAAAATTTATTTCTTGGAATACTGGAGGAAAATATGCCTGGCCTGGCCAGAAATCTTGATATCCAGATACAAGAAAGCACACAGAACTCCTGGGAGACTCAATGTGAAAAGGGAATCACCGCAACACATAGCTATTAGGTTGACGGAAGGAAACACGAAAGAAGCAATTCGTGAAGAAGTGAGGTGAAAGCAACAAATAAACTACAAAGGAAAACCTATCAGACTAACTGCAGATTTCTCACCTGAAACTTTACAAGCCAGAAGGGACTGGGTGCCTATCCTTAATCTTCTAAAACAGAATAATGCCCACCCTAGAATTCTTTATCTGCCAAAATTATGTTTCATCTATGAGGGAGAAATAAAGTCTTTCCCAGACAAGCAATCACTGATGGAATTTGCAAAGATCAGACCAGCCCTACAGGAAGTAATCAGACCTACATTACACACT
>CAUYSK010100539.1:0-13117 GCA_963575035.1 Avahi laniger
AGTAGCTGGGACTACAGGCATGTGCCACCATGCCCGGCTAATTTTTTCTATATATTTTTAGTTGTCCAGATAATTTCTTTCTATTTTTTTTAGTAGAGACGGGGTCTCGCTCTTGCTCAGGCTGGTCTTGAACTCCTGAGCTCAAACAATCTGCCCGCCTTAGCCTCCCAGAGTGCTAGGATTACAGGTGTGAGCCACCGTGCCCAGCCTATTTTGTAATCTTAACTACTATGTACTTAATAATTTCAAAAAAATGAAAACTATTTGTTAATTTTAAAGTTAACCTTTTAATGGCTTTGTTGTGTCTGCTTTTTGTTGGAGAGCATTTGAACATTTGGTTGCAGCATGGAGGTCCGCAGTTTCAGTTGATCCTTTAGATGAGTATTAGTCATTTGTCACCTTAAGGGTGTCTTGATTTGAGTTAGGTAGGAGACTGTAGATTCACAGCAATAAGTGGTTGAAAAGCAAGAAAGCATTTTTCGACCATGTTGCTGAAGGCATGGTTATTCTACTGCATTTTTTGTATTTCAGTTGGATCTTTCTTAGTATCAAACAATGATTTTAAAATGTCATCTACTAATAACTCAATCAATTCCATCTGTAGTTCTTTTAGGTGCCTTGGCGATATCAAGTAGGTGAGGCTGAAATGCAAATTTGAGTATGATGTCATGATTCTCAAAGTCAGTGAACCTTTCATTGTATTCTCCAATTAATAGATCTATAACAGCTGTGTATTCTCCCAACCATTCGCATATATCATCCTGCTCATCAGTGACCTCTGCTAACTAGGGAAAATGTTCATACGAAATTTCCTTTTGAAGAAGTAGTGTTTTGAAAAAAGATACCTTTTTTTTTTTTTGAAATGCTTGGATTTTTTTGCCACATACCATATATAGACTTAGTTTTACCTTACAAAAAAATATTCAAGTTGTTTTGATTTGACATGATATTACACAGAAATCCCGCATTCCTATAGAAATCTTCTTTTAATGATTCACACTGGTGATTCTGTTCTTCATAAAATTTAACTGTCTGTTCTTGCAGAGAGAAAATTTTGGCTAACACCTGTTCCTGCGATAGCCAATTCATGTTAGAATGATATGGCAAATCCACGCCAAATACCTCATGGTTCTACTTTAGCATGTTACGAAACTGATGCTGTGTTGCATTTTCAGGAATATAGTTAACAATACTTATAACTTGTTGCAAAGTGTCACTTAAAATAATAGCTTTAGCACAGAGATTTTACTGATGTAAGATACAATGAAAAGAAATGAGAGGATCTGGATCTGTTAATGCTTTTTTTTAATCTGGGCAGTAAGCTCTTCATGTTTTCCTGTAATGAAAGGTGTACCGTCTGTCTATACGCTCACCAAATTTACCAAATTCAGTCCCACTTCATGACATTTATCTTGAAAGTTGTTGAAGCTATCCATTCCCCACGTTCTGTTGGCAAGCGGGCCCAATGCAAATAACTCTTGTGTAGCAAAGAAAATCTTCTGTTTTGACTTGAATGAGGTATAAAACTTGCGCTGAGTCAATAATATCAGTTGATTCATCCAAAGCGATTGAATAATATATATTTTCCTTCTGAAGTATTGCGTGAAGTTGTTCTGTTAAGTTGAAGGCTAATTTATGCTGCCAATCAATTTTGTTTCTCCTTGAAAAGACAATTGTTTGTACTTTGAAATGTTGTCGGGGTCTGATCATCCTACAACTTTGACAATGGATTCCTTTATAATTTCTACATCACTGAATGGCTTCCCTTTTCCCCCCGAGTATATAAGCTACTTTATAAGTTGCTTCAGTGTCATTATTTCCAGGTCTTATTGCTGCTTGAAAGAATTGTCTTTGCTTTTGCTTTTCATCTTTTAATTTCTGCAATACAACCTTTCACACCTCCTCCTCTAATTTAAAATATTTGTGGTCCATATCAGTGTTATAATGCTGATAAACATTGAGTTTCTTTAATATTGATATTGTAGTATCATAAAGCAAGCAAATCATCTTATTTTTAGCGGAAACAAGATAATACTCCAATTCCCAGTCCTTGTTAAAAAATCTGTTTTCTTCCTTCAGCATCCTCTTGGTCTTCTTTAACCTGATGGGCCGTTAAGCAGACAGAATTAAAAAATACTGTGAAGCTGTGTAACTATTCACAAATTTCACTTCACACAGAAACACAGTGCACTGTCGTCACAAGCTGATAACAGAGTGGCATACTCGACCCTCATAAACTCTTGCCAACCAGCCTCACGCAGTAGTGGTGCCAGTCAGGGTGGGGAAGTTAGAACTAAATCATGAGCATAGCAGCCATCAATTTAGCCCTTATGGCTTGCTAGTGTTCTAATTGTGTTGATCACTCTAGGAGGATTATTTCATTGAAACTGATTTTATTCTTTGGTATTTAAAATATGTTCATTTAAAAAATAAAAATATAAACAAACAAAAATGTATAAAAGGATTTTTTCTGTAAAATTTGGACATTCAGTCAAAAGGCTGCACTTAAGGACCTAGAAGGCCACCCCTGAAGTAGGCTAACCTTACTTCATAATCATTAAGTTCTTAATCATTTAGACCAAGTAGCTGTTTTCTTCTACTCCAGGCAATGACTATCTTTCAGAGACGCATGTCATATATTCAGTTTCTTCTTAAACTCCTTCCTGCTAGATAAGAGTGATTATAGCTCTCCTTTAAATATAGGGGCCTCAAGTATATCACCCCTCAAGCTACTGTTCTGTGAAATGATACTCAAGCTTGTAGGTTGAGCAATAGTGAGTTGTGCAGGTGGAATGAGTGGTAAGGTGGAATCTTCCCTTGTATAACAAGGACCTTAAACAGTCTGTCTTCAGGTTAAAAGGGGAAAGAGCTATGGGAAGTCATTTTTAGGCATTAATTTTTAACTGTTACCTTCAGAGGAATTAATAAGTTGGTAACCAGGTGAGAAAAAGAGGGAAATACAGGATAGGATCCTGGGAAAAGTGGGAGATTAAGAGGAAGGAAAGGAGATTTTGGTAGTCATTTCTGCCTAGGTCCTGTTTTGGATGTCACTGAATCAGAATAGCCTTCTAGTAGATGTTCTTCAACTGGAGTCTATGGATCTGCCTTAGAAGAAATGTGACCTGCCTGAAATTATGCAATATGTTTGTTTATATATGTTAATTTTTATGGGAAGAGGGTGTATAGTTTTCTTAGGATTCTTTAGGGGTTCGTCACCCTAAAAAGTTGAGAATCATTGCTCTATAGATTGCTCACTTTTGCTCTTAGAAGTACCTCTTTGTGTGTGTATGTTTTTTAAGAAGCTGGTTGTTTTTTTATTTCTGTTCATGTGAAAACAAAATCAGATTTGCTTTTCAAACCAACTTCTCAGAAACTTTATATTCACTGTGTTTTATTTGCTTACAGGATAGTGCAGCTGTCCAGATTCTCTTAGAGATTTGCTTACCTACTGAAGAGGAGAAAGCAAACGGTATCAATCCAGACACCTTGCTAAGGAATGTTCAAAGTGTTATTACCACCAGCACTCCAAATAAGGGGATAGAGGAAGGAGAAGACAATTTGCTCTGTAACCTTCGAGAAGTTCAGTGCCTTATCTGTTGTCTGTTGCACCAAATGTACATTGCAGATCCCAACATTGCTAAGCTTGTTCATTTTCAGGTCTGTTTCCAAAGAATGATGTTTTGTGGTTGACCTTTATTTTTCTTGGGAACTTTGAATACTATATTAATAGCGATCTTTAGAAACTAGAGATAACACAAGTGATCATGGTCTTTTGCAATATGGAGAAAAATCCAGAGTTCTGAAGTTTTTTTTTTTTTTCCCCAACCTAATAAAGTATTCAGATAATTTATTCCTATTCTAGTGCATCAGAAAAGTGAAATGCCAGGATACATGTAGGGCAATGTAACCTTCTGAACAACTTTTACAGAAAGGAAGTGAAACTTTTCATTTATATTTTCTCTGTATTTGACTTATTTCTAACTTTTTCCCCCTTTCTTATTGATTTAGGGTTATCCATGTGAACTTTTGCCTCTGACAGTCGCAGGTATTCCATCTATGCACATCTGTCTGGATTTCATACCTGAGCTTATTGCACAGCCAGAACTTGAAAAACAGGTAATGAGCATTTTGGAGCTTTAAGACGATTGATTTCTCTCTAGTCTTGCAAGTTATATAAAACATTTTATGATTTTTAATACTTAAAGATATTCTTGAGAAGTGTGTAATATTTGGATTTTGTATTGCAGATATTTGCTATCCAGTTGCTTTCTCACTTATGTATCCAGTATGCATTACCAAAGTCACTTAGCGTGGCTCGTTTAGCTGTAAATGTCATGGGAACTTTGCTAACGGGTATGTAGCCAATCAACATCAACTTCTAACATAAATTAGTACATATAGTTTCTGAATTTAGTGATACAGTATGTTTTTTGTTTCACTGTGAGGCAATATGATATGTGTCACTACTAGTTTAATTTATACCATCTTTTGAATTATTCTACTTTTGAAATTTTTTAATTGACAAATGTGGTTTATAGTGTAGCAGGTATGAATAGGTAGGAAAATTGTATCTTTCATTTTGTGAAAGAGTATATAGACTTATGGTAAATATAATATGCCTTCCACATTTTATAAATAGAAACCAAATCTTTCTGAATGTCATTATGTCAGTAGAAAACAAGTTAGGGTTTATTAAAAATGCTCAGAGTCCAGAAAATTATAATCATACGTATAAATAAGAGATAAATATAGTAGTTGTTGCCTTAAGTTAGTTCTAAAACATATCCTAAGATTTTAACTACCTTATGGTTTATAGAGTAAAAGGTATAAAAATAAACTGCTTTAAAATATATGAACTACAGTTCAATCCTTTAAAGTTATGGTTTAGTTAATTTAGTATTCTTTCTCAGTGTTCCCATAATACCCTGTTCATTTTTCTTTATATTGTGTTCACCTCATGCTATAATTATTTGTAGTGACTAAGAAATTTACACTGCTTGAATTCAATCCCAACTCCACCACTAACTGGCTGTGTGACCTTTAACAAGTTTCTTAACCTCTCTAAGGCTTATTTAAATGAGTTTTCACCTATGTAAAATAAGTGTCATAATAATACTTTCTTCATTTATAAGATTATGAGAATTAAATGAAATAATGCATGTAATGCACTTATCACCGTGCTTGGGCATAATACGAATTTATATCTTCGATAATGACTGAGACTGCTAGATTATAAGCTCTCTGAAGGTAGGGGCTGGCCATGTCTTAGAAAACAGTCTCTCTAGCACAGCTTAGTATGTTATATAGGCTGTGTATGTTGAATTTATATCTGTAAAGTAAAAAATTCTGTTTCATTTCTTTCCAATAGTTTTAACACAGGCTAAGCGGTATGCTTTTTTCATGCCAACTCTGCCATGTTTGGTCTCTTTTTGTCGAGCATTTCCTCCACTGTATGAGGATATTATGTCTTTGCTGATCCAAATAGGACAAGTTTGTGCCTCCGATGTTGCCACTCAGACAAGAGACATTGATCCAATTATTACACGTAAGTGGTAACTCATTTTCAAGAGTTATCTTAATATTTCAAACAAAAAGGCCAAATTCCTTTCCAGATTTCTGGGTCTTAATTCTTCTTTCCTTATGTTTTTAGGTCTTCAACAAATAAAGGAGAAACCAAGTGGATGGTCTCAAATCTGTAAAGATCCGTCTTATAAAAATGGATCCAGGGACACTGGAAGTATGGATCCCGATGTACAGCTCTGTCATTGTATTGAAAGCACAGTAGTTGAAATAATAAACATGAGTGTTACTGGAATTTAAAAAAATTTAAAACAAAGAAATGAAGCTGTTTGCTGCATATACCCAGCATGAATCTGCATCTTATAACAACTCTAAACTGAAATGGGAACAGTAATATCTTGGAATCATTAAAACAATTCAGTTCAATATGAATATAATTTAGAACTCTGAGAATTATGCTTGCCTGTATTTGATTGGCACACCTTTGGATCTACTTTGCTGGTATGTTTATATTGTAGCAGCTGAGATTTTTTTTCCACTGGGAACACATTTAAGAGATTCATTACAGGGAATTTGGCCTTGTATTTAGCTTTTGAAGTGAAGAAAGACTGCCATGCCTTTCATTTCTTATACAGATGAGCCCTAGTAGTGTTTATTTTAATTGTGAGCTTGTAACAGAGTTCAAAAAAGATGCAATGATAGGAGGGAGAAAAACGTATCAAGAGAAAGGAGAATTGAGGAAAAATTAGGAGTTAAATATCCAAATAGAAATCTCAGACTTGCAGTGTAAGTAATAATAATGCAAGTTGGAATTCTAGTTCTCAAGAAACAATATTGAGAAGGCTTTAAAAAAGGCAGGTAGCTTTTATAATTGTTTTTCATGGAATACAGATGAGGATTTAAAGATTTCACATATTTGCTTCAATTTTTACTAATATATGAAGCCATATGTTTAAAGAGATACTTGAATAATTTGGAGTTTTAAGATACTGGTTTAAAAGTGTTTACAGAAACATCTTTGTGCAAAGAAGAACCTGAAAGGAGGTCTCATTTAGTTTTTTGTTTTAAATTTATTTTTATAATGCTTTATTAACTTATCTCATGCTCAGAGTGGGGAAATATGTATCAGATTAAATGATGTTTAGAGCAATAAAACCCACTGAATTAAAGAGCTCTTGGTTTGTCATCAGAATTATAATTCACATCTTAACTTTGAGAAGTTCTTTAAGTAAGAAAATATATACAGTGTTTGAACCTCAGGAAAAATTAAAATGTGGAAAATACTGTCTTGCTGAAAGATTTCAGTCCTCTGTTAGTAACTTCTATTAATTAGGCAGATGCATTCAGGTAACCCATAATCCTTTTTTTTAAAATTAAGTATCCATTGTAGAAGGTACTTCTCTTTATTCTCTGAGATATACCTCAGTCACACACTTTTTCCCCCTACTCAAAATAGACCTCTTCACTTGTAAAAGAAGTTAGATAGGCTAATAAGTGTGGTTTTTAAGAAATTTAACTTCAGCCTTTTCACTAGCAAATAGTCACATCTCATTTTCCTTCTCTGTAAAATGGGGTTACTACTGGCCCTACCTCATAAAGGTATTCTGTAAGAACTAGTTTGTAGCTGTTTCAAATCATGAAGTGCATAGTATCATATGTGATAGAATATTTATAACTTTTTATTAGATGCTTAATGTTCAATTAAGTAATTTTGATGTGAAAAAAGCATATGCTTAAAAAATACCATAAGAATTTCATATTTTTAAACAAGGCAGTTTTGTAAGTCCCTTAAGATTAAATATAAATCCAGTTTTGTTTTTTTTGTAACTGAGGCCTTGAAATATTTTGTGTGAATAGGGATCCCTTAGGGGTTCAGGAAAAGTTGAAGTATGTTTTCTAGCTAAATACAGTGCACATTCCTGGATTGATTTTCAAAGACTGGTCATAACCTGATGTGTTAAAATATAACATATGCTGTTTTTCATCAGATTTGTTGATGATGTAAATAAAATGTGTAAATATATTAGTAAATGTTAATATTCATGTATTTTAAGTTAAGGTTATAAAATTTGTCACAATGTGATTTTTTTTATTCAAGTGAAAACAGATGTGTGCTATTTTGAATATTTGTTTATAAACATTCATATTCTTTATCAAATGAACTTGTAGTTTTTTGTGTTTGATTCCACTACTGTTAACCTGAAAGGGACAGTTCAAGGGATTGGATGCCAGGACTGTCAGGCTCCAGGGCCTATGTGCATCCCTTTCTCTTCTGCCACATACATTAAATGGCAATACAAAGTTAGAGACAACTAACAGTAAATTACTCCCTCATATTTTCTTATCCACATATATTTTCACATTACTGAATTTCTTTTTTTTTGAGACAGAGTCTCACTCTGTTGCCCAGGCTAGAGTGCCTTGGCATCAGCCTAGCTCACAGCAACCTCAAACTCCTAGGCTCAAGCAATCCTACTGCCTCAGCCTCCCGAGTAGCTGGGACTAATTTTTTCTATATATTTTTAGTTGTCCAGCTAATTTTTTTCTATTTTTTTAGTAGAGACGGGGGTCTCACTTGTGCTCAGGCTGGTCTCGAACTCCTAAGCTCAAACGATCCACCCGCTTGGGCCTCCCAGGAGTGATAGGATTACAGGCATAAGCCAGGGCCCCCAAATTATTTTTAAAAATAATTTGGCAAGATCATAACTACTTATCTTTGAGGAAACTGAAGTGTATTTCTTGGCAAAGAATGAACTGGTCTCAGGCGGGATGGAAGCCAGATAAGCCTTAATGAAGGGAAATGTGATGTCCTGCTGGAGACCTTGAGAGCATATCTCTGGCTTATTTTAGTATCTGCGAAAGCCTTGAAATTATGAAATATTGTAGATATTTGTCACAGAACCTTCTCGTCTAATTTGGTTCAACAGTCTGGCATTTCCCGCCTCAGTCTTTTCGATACCCTGGCTACTGTAAAGTTGGGAAATTTAAACTGAGTGGTACTGATGAATGCTCAAAGAACTTGTTTCCTCCCTGCTGGTGTACAGACCTTATGAAATGAGGCTTCGAGTTTCCAAGGTATTTGTTGCATGGGTTAAATGATGATTTCAAAAGTCAAACGGAGAAGACGTTTTTCCTTTAAACAAACCCCCGTGATTAGCTAGAGTTGTTTAATCTTCTGCTGATTGCCTTCCGGTGGCGCCAAGTACCTTGGGTCTTTTCATATTTCGGAGGTTTCCATTGGGTGCCGGAGTGCTCGCCCTTTAACCTCGCGCCAGGATTGGTTGATTTCTGGTCTTGGCAGGTGATTGGTTGTCTGAGCCCGCTCGGCGATTGGGTGTTGGGAGCCAGGGGGTGGGAGGCGGGAATTCGTCCCGGGCTGTGTTATTGAGACCGCTGATGAGAGCTAACGCGGAGGAAAGGTACAGTGGCTGCGAGCCCGCAATGCAGGTCGGGGGAGTAGCAGCTCAGTGAGGAAGGCACAGTGGATTAAGGCTTGGGTCCTTTCTTCCAGGACTCCGCTTAATTTGCTCTCAGAAATCGGTTTCCTTTTCTTCGGTGTATCGGAGCCCGGTGAGCGTTGCTTCGGATTCCCTCAGAACAGGCAAGTCTGAGGGAAGTTGAGGGAAAGGGCTTGAAGCCTACCAGCAAGGTACTTCTGCCTTCGCCCCGGTCGTCTCACCGGCCCGGCGGTGTTGATTGGACCACCTGGGCCTCGGGAATCTCAACTGGCTGTGGGAGGAGGGAAATTTGGGCAGGAAAACCTGGGGAGGAGGGAGTTTCCTTTGAGCAGAGGCCTGTTAGTACCGGGCGTTACCTCTTGGCGGGAGGCAGATCGGTTTGTTTGTCCTTTATGCAATGTTTTGGGGGAAACTACCTCATTTTGAGACGGTTGTTGCCGAAGCTGCGATAGGGGACCGATTGATTTCTACGTTGTATCTGAGTAACTAGGCTAGCGTTGAGTTGATTCAGATTGGATTCCACCGACCCTCATTCTCAGTGCTTTACCAGATAGAACCGCAAAATGCTAGAACTGGAAAATCCCTTAGAATAGTGGTTCTTAACTTCTTTGGGAACACACAAGCTGTGGTTAATGTTATTATTGGCTCCATAATCTACTGATTTGCTATTTTAACTATCTCTTCATCCCCAGTTTGGATTTACCATTTTTTAGACTATTGCAAATAATTACTCATTTGATAATGTGTATAATTTTCTCTTCTATTTCCTTAGGATATTTTTACGGGAAGAGAAATCTACGGACTTTATCTTCAGAAAAATGCAATGAGGCACAGAAGCTTCTCAGGCAATTTCAAGAGGTCACTGCCTCTGAATTGCATCTGTGGATCCTAGATCCTAGCTTAAGAAAAGTGGTTTAGAAGAGGGGGATTAAAGTGGTCACCTCCTCTGTGTCAAATACTGGGTTAGGCACATTCTGCTCTGGCTAATTTTCATAAAAACTCTTATCAGGTAGGTAGTATTATCCCAATTCCACAGATGAAGTATCAAGTTCTGAGAAGTTAAGTGATTCACACAGTGCAATTCAAACTTAGGTTTGCCTTATTCCAAACCAGTCTTCTTTCCATTATACTTTATTGACCTTTAAATAAAATTATTGAGCACCTAATATTTGCCAAGACATTTTCTTTCTTACAACAGTCTTGAAATTAGGGATTGTTACAGGTAAAAATCTTAGACTAGAGAAGTAAAAAGACACATCAAAGGTAACATATCTAAGTTCCTGTCAAAACCGGATCTAGAACCTATGCTTCCTTACTCCTGGTCTACAAGTTTTTCCTCCTAACTGGAAGACCGCAGAAAGGGGAAGCAGGAAGGTGCAGAATAGGTGGAGAAAAGGAGTTACACTATGAAGTTGTACAAAGTTGCCTTGGGAACCTGTTTGTTTCTATTAGTTGACTACATCTGATCTAAATTGTTACAAGAGCTTGTGTTTAATTGACATGTACTATATATTTGCACATTATTTCATTTAATCCTTACAACAATCCTATGGAGTAGATGTTATTAGTATCCTTATTTTATGGATGAGGACACTGAGATCTGGAGAAGTTAAGTGACTTGCCCGAAATCACACAACTAATACATGGCAGAGCAGGGATGCAAATCTACATTTGTTAGACTCTAAGACATGCTTTGACTGCTACTTTACAAGACTAAGAAATTACTTCTATTTGTTTGGTTTATACATTTGTTAACTCCAATTTTTATTTCCAGACTTCTGTCCTAGTTTTGGGTCTCTGGTTTTCTTTGAATGGCATTGTTTCAATATTTTCGTTTCTGTTGCAGTTAGGAATCGGAAATAAATAAGAAAGCACAATGTCTTCAATGTGTTCTGAATATACAATTGGTGGTGTGAAGATTAATTTTCCTTATAAAGCTTACCCATCACAGCTTGCTATGATGAATTCTGTAAGTACTTTTCCCCAGTTAAGTCTGTGTTACAATACAGATGCTTATGATCCATAACAAGCATTGGGTATGTGACTACATTCATATTCTCAGATAGTAAATGGATTGAGAATATTTGCTTGGTTCATTTGGAAGAACATCTAACCTTTGAGAAAATAATACTGATCACTACTAGACCATATATGTCCATTATTAGGAGACAAGGAATAAAATTCTGAAAAATGTTCTTAGCTCTTTTGGAACTTCTATTTACTTTAATGAGTTACTGCTTTCTACGAAGGATTTATGATTTTTTACACAAAATACTATATTTTTCACCTTTAATTTCTTTGTAGTATTTGAATTATGTAGAAATTAGTAAACAAATTTGAGCAAACCCGTTTTCCAGCTTTGTTAAATCATAATATTTTGCCATATTTACTTCATATCTTTTTTACTGGTAACAAAATTATTAGTATCCTGAATCTGTTCCTTTCCTTTCCTGGTCATGTTTTTTTACTTTTATTACGTACATATGTATCCATAAACAACAGAGTATTATTTTACATATTTTTAAATTTTGTGCATTGATGTGGTGCTATACCTATTTTTCTGCAGAACTTTATTGTTTTGCTCGACATTATTTTTAATGTAGTCCTGTTGATTGTTAATCTATTTTAATTGCTGTATAGTCTTCAATTGTATGAATATGCCAGAATTTATCTGTCCATTTTCCTTTTGGCAGACATTTAGATTGTTCGCATTCTTTTGCAATTACAAACAGTACTGCTATGAAATTTCTTGTACATGTTTCCTTGTGTTCATGTGAGAAAGGTTTGGTTTTATATATATATAGAACTGGACTTGCTGGAGTTGGACATCTTCAACTTTATTAGAGGTAGTTAATTTCTGTACAAAGTGATTATAACAATTTGTATTCCCACTAGCAATATCCCCTATTAAGTTTTCATCAAAAATGTTGCTAGATATTAGTGTATTCTCATTTTACAGAAATGACTGGTGCTTACATAACTAAGGCACAAATTGCTTTTTTTTATTTCTTCTTTTGTGCTTGATATGCTTGAAAATTCAACATAATCTTAGGGAGAGGTGTAAAGGAATAAAGTCGTTAATTAAATACTACTATTTCCACTCTGGGAGGCTGAGGAAGAAGGATAGCTTGAGGTCAAGAATTCAAGACCAGCCTGAGTAAGAGCTAAAAAAAATTAGCCAGGCATGGTAGCAAGCACCTGTAGTCCTGGGATGCTGAGACAGGAGGATTGCTTGAGCCCAGGAGTTTGAGGTTGCCGTGAGCTAGTCTGACGCCATGGCACTCTAGTCCGGGCAACAGAGTGAGACTCTTGTCTCAAAAAAAAATATTACTTCCTTCTGCTATTGCTGTGTTCCCTCGAGTGCAACCTCACTTCTGTCTGCTGTTCTATTTATACTTCTGGTGGAGAGAGACTCTGATAAAGTAAAATGTTTATTGATTTTTTTTTTTATTCATTTCTGTGTCCATAGATTGTCAGAGGATTAAACAGTAAGCAACACTGTTTGTTGGAGAGTCCCACAGGAAGTGGAAAAAGCTTAGCCTTACTTTGTTCTGCTTTAGCATGGCAACAATCTCTTTGTGGTAAGTAGTTGCTTGATATCTTCAAGTTGCTTTTATTGGGACCTGAATAAAGCATAAAGTTCCTTTTATCCAGATTGGTTCAAACATGTTCTAGCTAATTTAAATATTCTCTTTTAAAGTGTTTCTTTCTTTTTTTTTTTTTTTTTTTTTTTTTTGAGACAGAGTCTCACTTTGTTGCCCTGGCCAGAGTGAGTGCCATGGCGTCAGCCTAGCCTCATACTCCTGGGCTCAAGCAATCCTACTGCCTCAGCCTCCCGAGTAGCTGGGACTACAGGCATGCGCCACCATGCCAGGCTCATTTTTTCTATATATTTTTAGCTGTCCAATTAATTTCTTTCTATTTTTGGTAGAGATGGGGTCTCGTTCTTGCTCAGGCTGGTCTCGAACTCCTGAGCTTAAACAATCCTCCCGCCTGGACCTCCCAGAGAGTTAGGATTACAGGCGTGAGCCACCGCGTCCGGCCCAAATTTACTTTTTCAGATAAAATGTATACATCTGCTTAATTATATTTGCAGAGTATAAGAAAAGAAATATCTTTTGCGCTCAATCAGCAACTAG
>CAUYSK010100540.1:0-18847 GCA_963575035.1 Avahi laniger
CCTCGGGGCCTCAGCCCCCCCCCCCCCCCCCCCCCCCCCCCCGCACCCAACAAAGAGGCAGAAACTAGTGAGCTCTTGAGGCCACCGCAAAACACCCTCTGGCTGGGGAAGCCTGCGTGCTGGTTCCAAGAGGTCTCTGACTCTGGCTAAGTCAATCTCCTCTCTGTGCCTCGATGTCCCCATCTGTGAAATGAGGGCAGGGAGCCAGTGAAGCTAACCTACGGAAAGCACGGCTGGGAAGCCCAGGGCATCACACAGACACCGCCAGCCCCGGGCTTCCTAATGTGGACCAACTGAGTCAGCCACCCTCCGGACGTTTTGGGCTGACTTGCCCATACGCAGCCCCCACATCCAGGGGGTGAGGTCCAGTCTCAGGGAGGAGGGGAGAGAAGCTGGGGGAGAGAAGGTGGAGACCCAGCAAGAGGCCGGCAAGAGTAGGGAGGGAGAGGAGGGACGCTGGGTAGGGACACAGCGAGAGGCGCCACTCCCGAGCCGCCGCGGAGGGCCTGCGGCCTGGCGTCTCCCGCGGAAGCCCCGAGGGGCCCAGGAAGGAGCCGCTGGGAC
Source organism: Avahi laniger (assembly GCA_963575035.1). Classification (NCBI taxonomy): domain Eukaryota; kingdom Metazoa; phylum Chordata; class Mammalia; order Primates; family Indriidae; genus Avahi; species Avahi laniger. The sequence continues at coordinate 565 of CAUYSK010100540.1, forward strand.
CCCAGAGCAGGGGGCAGCCGGAGCCGGGAGAGCCCGCACTTACTGTCGCCGCCGCGCCGCCGCCGCTGCCTCCGGGCGCACGGCCACTGCCAGTCGGGCTCTGCGGCCCGCAGGCCCGGCTCCTCCCCCGGCCCGCCCCGCCCCGGCCGCGCTTCCCGCTTCGCTAGCTCGCTGGTCGCCTTTTGTCTTCCCCTTGCGCTCCGATGTCACCTCCCCGTCTGGCGCTGGGCTGGGCAGCATGCGCCCATTTCACAGGTGGGGAAAGGGAGACTCCCGCGCCTGCGGTGGAGTGCGCGGTGAAGCGCGCGGTGAAGCCGGGCCTCCCGGCCGCTGCGGCCGCCGCTTCTCCACCCAGGAGTGGGTCGGCCCTCCCCTTCAGCTCCAGCAGCCTGCGCCCCAGGAGCCGGAGGAGCTCTCCCCTCGCCCCCAGGCCCCTGCAGAGGCTCCCTCCAAATGCAGCCCCCACCGCTCCCTGATCCCCTGCTCTAGCGGTGGAGCAGGGCCCACTCCCAGGCTGAGCCGGGCCTCCTAGGCCAGGTGGCTGTTTTCGGGAGACTCAGAACATGCACCCTGCGCTCGGCCCCCTGTACGTAACAGCTGCTGTGTGCTCTCGGTGACAAAGCGGGAAGCCCTTCCTGACCCCTGGTCCTGCCCGGCTCAAGCGGCAGGCATCTGGATGACTCGGCAGGGCAAGAAATTCTACGGCCGTCGGTCCTGGTCCTTGCGTGGCCACCCCAGGGCTCAGAGGTGCCGCCGTGCCCCTCGAGGCCGTGCCCGTGGTGGGGTGGACAGGTTCCCGGAGCATCCCGCTGGATCCCACAGCACCTCCTCTTATAACCAGCATCCCGCAAACACTGGCCTGATCACAGAAGCCCCGGGGCTCACACCCAGTTTCCAGGGCCCCTCCAGAGTGCTGCTCCCTGCGGGTGGGGCTTTATCTCCCCTGTCGTTCTTTCTCGCTCAGCACTGGGCACGCGATAATGTCCCATGCATACCTGATGAGTGAATGCAGTCCTTATTCAGTGGGTCCAAAATAGATCTATTTAACAAGCTCCCCCAGCAGGCAAGTTTGGGGAACAGCAGCCTAAATTGTCAGAAAGCCCTCCAGCCCAGGAGAAGAGAGAGCTGGAAGCCCCTGGGTGCCCCTCTACCTCTGCCCGCGTGAATCTTGGCTCCACACTTGTAAGCTGAGGCATGGTGGTAAAATTACTAAACCTCCCTCAAACCCAGCGTCCACGTAGGGCTATTGAGGGAATTAGATGAGGAGATCCATGCCAGGCCCTCGCCGCAAATTTCCTTCACGTACAAGGAAAAGCTCCCCCATCCCCAAAATATGATAGTTTATATGTGGTAGTTTATTCATCAGGCCTTAATTTTAGCCTCCTTTGTATCTGAAAAAACATCCTCAAATATAAAAATCATTTTCATGAATGTTCTCTCATTTGATCCCCACAACCCAGTGAAATGGGACTGTTGCCCCCATTGTACAGATGAGGAAACCGAGGCTCAAAGAGGTAAAGTGGCTTTTCACAGACACAGCTGGCAGTGATGGGGTGGCAGATCCCAGAGCCAAGTCTGTTTCTTCCGAGTCACGTGGCAAACAGGCAGGCGCGGCTGAGGAGGAAGAGGATGGCATGCGTGACGAAAGCCTTTGGTTCCAGTGAGGGCAGAGGATCAGGGCTATTTCTAGTCCAGCCCCCATACCATGATCCCATCTGTTCAAGGCTGCAGAGCTTTGTCACCTGATGACTTTTTCTCCGCGCAAAGTCCTGAGCTCTATGTAGCCAGCCATTTTTACCTTTTATTTTTGGCGAATGCGTGTGTATGTGAGTGAGTGGGACAGTTTCAGGACACCTGCTGAGAGAGTCGGAGGACCAGGAGTCCTCCTCTATAGCTGGGAGGCAGCGCCAGTCCCTGGGGGATTAGCTGGGTGCTGGGGCTGGGTTTAGCCAGGGGCTCCGGGATGGAATCCGACATTAAGACAGAAAGACTTGGGAGGAAACAGGTTGCTAAAGCATCCCTGGGACTGCTTCGAACTTGACTTTCCTCCAGAATCTGGACAGAAAGCAGCTGCAGTGTCAGTTTGAGGACACAATGAGTCAGGTACCACTGGGCGCTCGGCTTCCCAGGGAATGTGTGAGGCTGGAGGGGATCCGGGGAGCATGAGAAAGTGGGAGTCAGAGCCCCGAGCCCTGAGTCTACCTCAGCCCCTGACCGGCTGAGTGACCTTGAGCACATCTCTTCCCCGCAGGCACCTCAGTGACAAGATAACGAAAACATCCACCTTTAGAGATTATCAGAGAAGAGGGAGACCGGGTCAAGACAGGGGAGGAGACAGAGCACAAGTGTTTGTACCAGGCTGACTTGGCAGCAGCCAGGCTCTGGGGCTGGGACCAGCGCGGGTGGGAGTGTGGGTTGGAGCGAGTGGCCAGGATTGGCTGGGCTCCTGTCCCTCGCCTGGACTTGTCCTGGACGGGCCACGCAGGCCCCTTTTGATAAATGTTGTAGGGGAGGAAAAATAATTTTTTCTAGCCTTCATGAGTCTGTAGTTGGGATGGACTGCGGTAATAAAGGACAGACTAGCAAGAGAAAAACAGAAGTTTGATAACATGTGTGCTTCATGTATACATGGGAGATGCTCAGAGAAATGAGTCAATCTCCAAAAACATGGCTTTGAGTTCAGACTTAAATAGTCTTCAACTGAAACAAAGAAAGAAGGGGACGGGGAAGGCCAGTTACGGGGAGGCGGACAAGGGGAAGGTTTGCACAGATTTAAGTCACTGCCTTCTGCATTGGTAATTTAGTGCCATCCTCTTCCTGGTACAAAAGCGGAGACATCTTGACAAATGGAGATTTCTTCCGTAGACAGAAACTTCTCTTACAAAAGGGTAACTTTTGCTCTTGTTGTCAGAGCTTCCTCTGTGTCTGCAGTTTCTCAAAATAACCAGCTCAAAATAATACTTATGCTGAAGAAGCATATTTTGGGGAGGCATGCTCTGGTCTCCTGTAGTCATAGTTTGGAGTAACATGTCCTGAGTCACATCAGTGCTTAGGAATGGAGTGGCCTTGAGGGTCACAACCCTGCATCTGGGATGGGGCCGGGGTACGTGGGGCATTGCCACAGAGTCGAGTTGACAACCACCACCTACATGGCAAGCATTGTCAGAGAATGTCAGGGAAAATATCTGTAAGTGGTAAAGTACCACACATCCATTAGGCATCTTTATTCCTGAACGCACACGGAGAAGAAAAAGGAAGAGGAGGAGAATAAGAAGGAGAAGGGAAGGAAGTCGGGAAGAAAGGAAAAGGAAGGAAAAGCCCAAGCATCCAAAGCACTTTCCACTGTGTTGATATTTTACAGCTCTCTTTCTTTGAAAAAGCACCGTATCCCTCGTTGGTTTGGAATGCCCCAAAAGGTTCTGAGTGCTGGCAGAAGCCGCCCTGCTGTTACAAAAGGACTTGCTCCTGGCCCCCCGGAACTGGAGGATGTGATGCCAAGGGCTGGCCTGGGAGGTCTGACAGGGGAACCCCCTGGCTTGGTGGTCAGAACTGGGCTCTGGAGCCAGACAGACCTGGGCTTGGATGCTGTTCATGTGTCCTTAGGAAGTCAAGCCTCAGTTTCCTCATCTGTAAAAGGGCGTGATAATACCAAACTAATAGCCTTCTATGAGGCACAGAGGAGGTGACCAATAATAGCTCCAACTGCTGTTAAAGAAGATGAGTCCCGGGAACACTGAGCTCCACTCTGGCTCTGCCGCTGCAGGAACCATCTCATTAATCCACCGCATGGTACTATTGTCAGCCTCATTTTGCTTATGAGGAAACTGGGGTTCAGAGAGGTTAGTACCTTGCTCAGAGTCACACAGCTAGTAAGCATCAGAGCTAAAATTCATATTGATACCCTTTTGCTTTCAAGAGCCCACTCAGGGTCTCCACTAAAAGTGGTTTGGGGTAAGGGGTTATACAAACCCCTATCTTCCAGGACTGGAGCCCTGCAAGCTCCCCTTGTCTCCCCTTTCCCGAGTCTGCTGACCTACAGGCGACTAAACAATCAAGAAGAGTCTGACTGTTTTGCACAGGCTCCGTTCATGCTGGTGTTAATCGCCCCAGTGCCTTCCGCCCCAGGAAGGTGGATGGTGGGGCGCTGTGCACGGAACTCGTGGGCCAGTGCTGCCATCTCGTGGCACTTCTCTCTCACTGCACACGCTCGCAGGCTGGAGTCACTCACTGGGACTCTCCCTTCCAGGGTTACTGGGTACCAAGCAGGGCACACGGATTGGAGGTAAGATATCACCCATAACTGCCGACTCATAACTTCTCCGCCCCCATATCACTAACTATAATTCAAGTGCCCCACTCTGACCTCTCCATGCTGGTTGATGGCTCCCTCCGGGAAAGTTCTGAACGTTCTGGAGACCCCAGTCCTCGCCCCCTCTGTCTCCCCTCCATCCATCAAGCATCTCTTTCCTTCCATCCTGAGCCAGCTGGGATCCCAGGGCGTCACGTCAGTAAGACCTCGGTGGTACCCTAAATCCCCATGTCCCTTACCTTTTCCTTGCAGTCTTTTGTAATGACTGGTAGACAGGTGTATTTGAGTTTAACTCTGCTATTTTTTTCCTATGAGCCCACTGGGTCTATGTTCCCTTTTTCTCCTTTCTTGTCTGTTTTTGGATTGATCAATTTTAAAAATTATTTCTTTCTCACCTCTATGTTAAATATTCTCTGGAGATTATATTTAACCATACATGATTTATTAGGTTCTAATATCAATTAGTACATTTCCCACTTTCTCAAGTAATCCAGTTACCTTAGAACACTTTAATTCCACTTACCCTGCTTTAACTTTTGTGTTACTAGTTTCTTATTCTTTCTCTCTCCCTCTCTTTTTTTTTTTTTTTGTTGTTGAGATAGGGTTTTACTCTGTTGTCCAGGCTAGAGTGCAGTGACGTCATTATAGCTCACAGCAACCTCAAAAGCCTGGGCTCAAGCGATCCTCCTCCCTCAGCCTCCTGAGTAGCTGGGACTACAGGTATGCACCACTACACTTGGCTAATTTTTAAATTTTCTTTGTGGAGCAGAGTCTCACTGTGTTGCCCAGGCTGAAGTGCAGTAGCTATTCACAGATGTGATCTTTGATCATAGCTCATTGCAGCCTCGAATTCCTGGGCTCAAGCAATCCTGCTGGCTCAGCCTCTTGAGTAGGTGGGACTCCAGGCATCCAAGTAAGTATTTCTTTTAATTTCAGTCTCTTAGGAACAAAGTTTCTCAATTCTTGTTGGTCTGGAAATGCCTTTTGAAGGATATTTTCACTAGATCTAGAATTCTAGATTGGCGGTTATTTTCTTTTGGCATTTTAAAGATGTCATCTCATTATTTTTTATATTCCGTGGCTTCTGTTAAGAAGCTAGCTGTAAATCTTATTGTTACTCCTTTGAAGGTGAAGTCAGTCCAGGAAAGTCGGTGAGCCCTGGTGCTGGCCTTGCTGCCCTCCCCCTCCCTGGAGAGGGAAACCGTCTGAAGGGCACGAGGGCAGAGGCCAGCATCTGCGGCTCTCGCCAGCCCAGGAAGTCCAGGTCCTTCCTGGTCCCAGCCACAGATTTTCAGCTGCCACCTGGTGGCTCTTTCGTATCATCCCACTGGGCTCTGGCCATTGGAATCTCACGAACAGAACGGAAATAGCAATTATCAAATATTTGTCCTTGAGCTTTAACATTAGAGAACTTTTTGTGACTTTTAATCAGCAGTCAACAGAGATTGAGAGATGTTGCCCTAAATCTGTTCATCTGTACAGTGAGTATAATAATCCATGTTTGCCTGTGATTGTGAAGATTCGTGTACTTACTCAATAGACCCAGACTCCGTTCTTGTGGCCTTCACGATCTAGTAAGGGAGGTGGGTGTCAAGGAGATAACCACACACAGGTGTGTGGTTACCCGCAGAGGCGAAATCTGAGAAGGAAACACATATCCATAAATGCCGTGAGAGCAGATGATAGGCAATCCCGAGAAGGAACACTTAGAGATCTGAGAGATGCCTAAGAGCAAACCAGATAAAGAGAGAAGCAAGAGAAATCCGTTGGGACGGAAGCTTGCACAAAGGCCCTGTGGCACAAGTGAGGCCCGTGCGGAAAGCTCAGCCACAGGCCAGCGTGGCTGGAGTGCGGAGAACAGGAGGAAGAGCGTGCAACACAACTGCAAAAGGCGCTGCGCCCTGCCAGCCACGTCCTTATCCCAAGAGCAAGGGGAGGCCCCTGGGAGCTGTGCGGCCTGCGACATAATCACATGTATGTTTCAGAAGCTCCTCTGGCTTCTGTGAAGAATGAACTGGAGGGGCAGGAGTGGACGTGGATGGAACGTTTAGGGTGTTACTACAGTGGCCCAGACCACGTGTGACCAAGTTTAGTTTTGAATATATAGAATTTGAGGTGCCAGGTGGAAAAGAGAATTGAATTTGAGACAGCATATGGCACATACATGGTGACTATTTGATTAATGGTATATAGATTATACAGATACTCAGGTATACAGAAACCAGCTACCATGTGGGAAGAAAAGGGTACATAGATCTCTTTTGACACTTTGACTTAGATCGGCAGTGCCGATTCTACCTTCCTGAAACCACAATTTAGAGCAAGGCCGTCCATCAGCGCGAGAAGGCGGAGCCAAGAGCCCTGGAGGCCCCTCCAGGCAGCCCCTGGTGAGCAGCAGGTTGAACCCTGGGAAGGGTCAAAGGAAGCAAGCCACATTTCTCACCAGGGACAGCCGAAGCCATGGTGTCCTTAAGCCTGAGAGGAAGGAATTTGCCTCCACGTGGCTGGACTTGTAATTTCAAATCTACTAAGAAATAACAAATTCCAAGCTCAGAAAGCCTTGACTGCTCCTGGCTGAAGAAGATGAGGCCGTCAAAGGCTGGATCCCTGGTCCTAGAGGGACTTTGGTTGGAGAGCTAATTCATGACGCTTCCTAAGATCAAAATCTGGGCGAGCTTCACGTGACCGGAAAGCCATGTCCCAGAAGGGGTAATCAGGAACCCATTTCCCTGACAAACTGGCCTGTCTTTTCATAGTGAGCTGTGTCTTCCTGGGAAGGCGATTCCATAAGGTGTGGATTGAGGTACCCACACCCCACAGGAGGATCATCACGCAGGAGCTGTCAGCGGAGGATGATAGAGGCCCAAAGGCTCCTGATACAGTCACCATGGCAACCAACCCAGCTCTGGTCCATTTTATTCCCAGACAAAAAACCCAGTTCAGTGAACACTGAAGGGCAGTGGGAGTGGCTAAGATTACCCAGGCTATCTTCTGGCCCCAAGCCATCTGCAGGAGAAGACCCTGCATTAGGGAAAGGTATTCACTGTGACGAAGCAGGGGATTTGTGAAGCTAAATTCGGATCTCACTGGGCGTATTTAACTTCTAGCATGCGATAGAATATTGCTCTCCTCCAGGTAGGAGGCCTGAAGTTTCACGTGAATTCAGTTTGCAGTGGCAAAGGTCATGCCACGATGAACAAGCATCCAGAGTGATGTTGTTCCTCATCTCCCAAGAGGTCGGGAGATCGTAAAATCAGCACCTTCTGATCTCTGACTTGTCAGGTAAGAAAGCAGATCACATTTTGTAAGTGGAAACATGTCTTGGAATTGGCTTGAGTGTCCACATGCAATTCGCATATATAGTTTCTTTGTTTCCCTGGTAATGGGAACAAACAATGTCTCTGAGAACTAGGAGAAGCAGCAAGAGTCTTTTCAAGTAAACGTGCAACTCATTCATTCATTTGTTCATTCAGTTACGCTTATTGGAAACGCACTCTGTGTCATGAGGCTACAGAGATGACTAAAGCAAGGACTCTCTTCAGAATTCAATAAAGGAGAAGAGCTTTATTTAAAATAAATAAAGATTTAAATGCGTTATAGCTGTATATTACGGTACAGTACATTGCAATTGGCTAAAGCAAAGCAGATGCTAAATCTTGCCCATGCGATAGTCCAGGACAGGTAGCCCTCCACAAGGCTGAAGGGTCTGCCATCTTCAAATATGGCTGCCATGTCACTGTGGCTGCTCTTCCACGGGGGATTTCATGGGCCAGACCTGGAAGTGGCATGTGCCCTTCCACTCACATCCGCTGGAAAGAATTTAATCGCATGGCCATATCTTCCCACAAGGAACATGAGAAAAGAAGGACACCTGAGCACCCATACACTCTGCCATTATCCTACTGCCAAGGAAGAGGGAGGTAACAGAATCTGGAGAAAAATTAGCCATCTCTGACAAAAACAGACATGTACAAAGTACAAAGTTTTATATAAACAGAGAAGAGAGAGTAACTAGGAAATACCTATCCTACTTCAAAATTTTTCAAATATCTATGAAAGAAATATTTAATTTTACTTGCAATTCAATAAATGCCAAATATAGCAACAATGAGATATCATTTTCCCCTATCAAATTGCCAAAAATAAAGAAAAAATAATAATAGTGGACATTTTTGGCAAGTGTTCAAAAGAAAGGAGTACTCACAATTGCAGAAAGCACCGACTAGTAGAATCTTTCTGGAGGACAATTTGTCAGTACACATGTAGCAGATTTATTTAAAAGTCACAATAATAAAGGAAATTAGGTATATAGCAGTGTAGACTTCATTTATCTATATTTTAACGTGACTGCTGAGCCTCTACTTTCACTCAGTAGGAGAAAATTACACCTGCCAATTCAAGGTACCAGTGCCTTCCAATTTAAAACTCAACTCTTTGAGGGGAAAATTTATCAAATTCAGGAATCCCCTCTGCAGGTGGGCTTTATAAACTGGAAGCAGATTTTTCCCCAAAGCCTCCAGAAATAGCATAGCCCTGTCAATAACTTGATTTTGGGCTTCTGGACTCCATAACTGTCACGGAATACGTTTCTGTTGTCTTATGCCATGGAGTTTGTGGTAGTTTACCACAGCAGTAATTGGAAACTGATATAGATTTTGGACCCTGGAAGTGGGGTGCTGTGTAGCCAACATGTAAAAATGTGGAAGCAGCTTCGGAGTTGAGCCATGGGCTTAAGATGAAAGAATTTGGAGGAGCATGATAGAAACAACCTAGATCTCCTTGAAGAAGTTGCTAGAAGATATCTGGGTACTAAGGACTCTGCTGACAAGGGTTCAGGAGGAAGTGAGGAGTATGGTGGAGAAAACGTGCGTCCTCTTAGAGAATACATAAATCCTAAACAGAATGTTTGTAGAAAGGTAAGTATTAAAGGTGCTGCTGGTGAGGGCTCAGAAGGAAATAAGAATATCTTACTGAAAACTGGAAGGAAGGAGATTTCCATTACCTAGTGACACAAAGCTTAGCTGAATTGTGTCCTGTGGTTATGTGATAAGCAGAGTTTGAAGATAATGAACTTGGATATTCGCTGAGAGAATTTCCAAAAATGTATTGAATGTGTGGCTTTGTTTCTTCTTGTGTCTTATAGTAAAGGGCAAGAGAAAAGAGAGAAATTGAGGGAAGAACTGTTTAGAAAAAGGAACCAGGACTTGATTATTTGGGGAATTCTCAGACTATCTAGATTGTAAATGACAATTAGGAGATTCACTGTCAGGAAAGCACACTCTGGAGGAAAAGCCAGGAGTGGCCTAGACAATCTTTTTCTCATGCCTCAGAAAGAACAAAAAGTAACAGTTTCAATTACACAGAGGATTCTTGGACGAGATTGGGCGTGTGAATGGCGGATCCCCCAGCCACGTCTACAACTGGTAGCCTGTGACTGTTCCACCATTATGTTTGGGAGCAGATAACTTGTTTTCTAGTTCCATAAGCCCACAGATGGAGAGGAATTTTGACTCAAGATGGATCATACTTAGTATTTCACCCACGCTTGATTTAGTTGGTGTAGATGACAAGATTTGGGGCTTTGAGCTGATGATATTTAGATGAGATTTTGGACTATGAGTGGATGCTGTAATGTGTTGAAACTTCGGAGGATGTTGGGATGAGGTGAATGTATTTTGAGTGTGGGATGGACATGAATTTTGGGTGACCATAGGTGAACTATGGTAAGTTGAATAAGGATCCCCCAAAGGTGCCCATGTCCTCATCCCCAGAATCTATGAATATGTCACCTTATGTAGCAAAAGGGAATGTGCAGATGTGATTAAGGATCTCATGATGGAGACATTATCCCACAGTATGTAGGTGGGCCCAAGGTAACCACAGAAGACCCTATGAAAGGTAGACAGGAAGATCAAAGTGAGAGAAAATGTAAGGATACGACTGGAAATTGCAGTGATGTACTACAAGCCAAAGAATGCAAGTGCCCTCTAGAAACTAGGAAAGGCAAGAACTGATTCTTTCCTAAAGCCTCCAAAAAGAACACAATCCTGTCAATACTCGACTTTAGATTTCTGACTTCCACAACTATAAAAGAATAAATTTGTGCTGTTTTAAGCCACTACATTTGTGGTTTTAAGCCACAAAGTTGTAGCAAAAGTTTGTTACAGCAACAATAGAAAACTCACGCACCCTCCTTCCTCTTTCCATTCTATTTTTCTGCAATGCCCTAAGTTCCTACAGCCTTGGTGTGGGAGTGGGGGCTGAAGGAGTGGTATTTTTCCTGCACCTGGATCTTGGTCTTTACTGCCCACCATGGGGAATGTAGATCATCTTGCCACACCTGGTTATTGGTCTCAGTCCCGCTGTGCCCACTGCTCGTCCCCATCATGATTTCCCCTCAGGACCGCAGACGGTGAACATGCCTGTCCCTGATCCGTGCCCCATTCCATATGGGAGTGGGACAAGCACAGGTGGACAATGTGGCCATCTGAGAAAATAATTTAAAACATGCACAGATGTCTAATTATAAAGATAATCATCACGATGTTGTTTGTCATTGCCAAGGGAAAAAAAAGGTAGGAAATCATTAAATGTCCCTTAAATGGGGATGGGGGGAGGGAGGCAGGGGAAAGACTAGCAGACAAGGGAGAAGGGTGGGCCCGTGGCGTTAGAGAGTGGAGGCCCCCAAGGAAAGGGGCTGAGTGTCTTCAGCAGCTTCAGTAGGGTGTGGTTATGGCTCAGTCCTTTGGCACCTTCATTTATTCTCCCTCTCTGCTCCCTGCAGCCTTTCCAAAGATGGTCACAGCTTGGCCAGTGTCATAGAGCTGCCACCAAGATGATGGGACTCCTGACCCAGGGCAGGACAGAGCAGGTCTACAGGGTCTCATGACCGTGCATTGGGAGCGTCCAGATCTCATGACCCATGGTGGGCAGAGCTGATGGGCAGACTAAGACATTGATTAGCGGCAGCACAGCTAAAAGAATCAGACGTGGCCTGGGGACAGGAAGACGTGTGCTCCTCACATACTCGACCACACCTTTGTGTGAGCATTTAAAGGGAATTGGTTTAACTGATGCCTCAGTTTCTTTACCAGATAAATGAGAATAATACATTCTTTTTGCCATTTGCCTTGGGAGCTTGCATAAAGCATCATTTGTATGTAATTAAGTAAATGCTTTTCAATAGTAAATGAGTGTTAATACTTGTGTTTTGTTAAGTCTTATGCAGCAAGACAGGGAAAGTGACACTGAGGGGAGCATTTGGCCTAATTTTATTTAAAAAGCATTTTCTTAGCACTTCACATGCACAAAAAAGGGACAAGCTTGCATGCACAAAGCAACTTGAGATCAGCACAGTGTAACTGACTCAGACCGTTTTGGCCCTTTAAATAGCTACTGAGCCCATTCACTTGCTGGTTGCTTTGCGTAGATTATCCCATTTGATTCTTACAACAATTACCTTTTCATTAGAGGTGTCAGGATTATCCACTGGTCACAGGTGAGAAGACAGAGGTTACACCACATGTCTGTAGTCACACAGCTAGTAAGTGTTAGAGGCTGTCTCTGAAACCAGGTCATTCTAATTTCAACCCAAGCCCTTTCCTTTGTCAACAGAGCTGCACCCTAGCACAGTGACCCATGAGACAGACTGATCTGCTGTAGCAGTTTGGAGCCAGGAGTACGCAGTGTGTCCCATCTGGTCAGGGAGGCACTCCCAGGAAGAGCCTGAGCCAGACCTGTCAGATCTGAATCCGCAGAGGTGGGGACAGACTCTTGTACCACAAAGGGGCACTGCATCCACAAGGCAGGAAGGCAGGAACGACGGCATTTATGGGTTATGCTACGTAAAGAAAACTGGCCAGACCATAGCAGTGGCTCAAAGGGCTTCACTGGATCTGGTGAAGAAAGCTGGCACCCTTGGGGTATTCCCAATTCCTTGAGGGGATGTCAGGATAAGCAGGACTCGTGCCACCTGCTGGGGACCTGTGCTAGAGACACTGACTTGGGGAGAACGTCTGCAGGGGAGGGACACTTGAGCAACTGCAAACATGTGAGCCTCGAGCCTCCTTCTGAAGGAACGTCTGGTCCTCCCACACTTTTCCCAGCTCCACCAAACAAGTCGCTCAACCTCCTGGGCATTGTTCAAATCTTTGTCAAAAAGACTTGGAGCCCACAGATACCTAAGAACAACCAGAGGCCTGGTGATCTCGTGAGGTTTCTCAAAGCTCTTGAGGGCTCTGTTCCTATACTGGACACAGATGTTGATTTGGACACACAACGCAGCAAGGCCTGCGCACAGCCTGAGGGGTTCAGCTTGACCCCTTAGGTAGGAAAGAGCACAAGCTGGTGTTGATGAGGAGTAATGGGGGTACAAGTGGTATTTTAGGAAGTCTGAACTGTGAGCAAGCAAGGTGGGAAAGAGGGAAGACCGAAGACATGGAAAACAGAGAGGAAAACGTTGGCTCGAGAGGATACGCGGAGTGAGTGGCTTGGATAGGAAGTAGGAGCCAAGTCACCGACATCTCCAAACATCAGTCATGTAAGAAATTACTCAAAAGGCTGCACTTTGACCTCTTAACATTCCCCAGTAGGGTGCTGTGATTACACGGCTTACAGATGTAAGAACTTGACTACGGATTTCCCATTCTTCCCTTTTATTTAACTATATATTAAACTAAACAGCTAAATATAGCACATATTAATGGCACGAATGATCACTGACGGAGTTGTTTAAGAAATCAACTCCAATGTCTTGCAATGCATTTCTGGGCTATCTTTGCCATTGGCTACAGCAGAGCCTGCCGCTTGGCACTCAGAGATCCAGGTGTGCCCAACAGAGATGGAGGGGCCAGCAGGATGGGCAGCTAGTCAGAACATGGGCAATCAGACAGAAGAAAGCGCGGACGACAAAAGCATAAAGAGTACTTCTGGCCTAACCTGAGGGTTTCTACATACTTCGTACTGGGGTGGACCAACCCAGGGCCTGAGCAGCACAGAGTCCTCGCGTAAAGCCAGGGACGTGGGGCTGCACCTGAGGAAGGAGTAATGAGGCCACATCTGTAGAGGAAATATTGTCGCAGCCCCTTTCTAATTTACCCTGTATTTATTATGAAATTAAGTTTCATCGAGGCGTGGGTACCATTTCTGAGGATTCAGAGCAGCATGCATCAGAAGCCCCTCCGAGCCAGGTCCTACCATTGCTCAGAACGTCTTTGCACCCCGGTCTCCTTCCTTAGCGATGAGAAGGCCCCATCAGAAGGACAGAAAAATGTCTCCTCTCTGGCTTCCTCTCACGCTTCTTCTCTTTTTTCGTTTGGCAGAAGCAGAGAAAGAAGAAAAATCATCATGCCACTACGTATGAACATTGCTGACTGCATGCTATCCTTCGACGGAAGGAGCTTTCTCTCAACTCCTAGAGACAGCTTCCCTCTAGTTAGGTATTTCCAGAGGGAGCTGCCGGCTAGGTGTCATGTGAAACTTACATCTGTTGCTACCAAACAACCTGCACATTTTAAGCTGTTTCTAACATAAAATTTTTCCAGAAAGTCTTTTATAAAGCATCTCTCTCTCTTTCTCTCTCACCATGGAATATTTTATACCTCTATGTAAACATGGATTTTGCAGTAAAAATGTAAATATGTCCAGGGATACATACGTTAGAAACAGCTGAAAGTGTGCAGTTTGCTTGTGCAGCAAAGGATGCACGCAAGCAAGAGCAGGGGGATGTCCCAGGGACCAGGCGGCAGAGCTCTGGGAGCAGCACTCGCTGGGTCCACCTCTCCCTGACGGTGGACAGAAAAGTGTTCAAGACGCTTGAGCATGGCTGCAGAAGAGAGCCCTGGGCTGGAGAGGATCGTCTGGGTGAGGCGGTAGCTGCTTTGTCAACCCAAGCTGATAGAGTCACTGCTTACAAGGTGCCCGGAATCTGGAGAGAGGCAAAGCGTGGGGCCCTGGGTAGTGGCTGCAGCACATGAGTGTCAACCAAGCCAGATGTCCTCTGCAGCAGGACTCACCATCCAGGGGGAGAGCAAAGGGAGCAGTGACCTCATCGAGGAGGCTGGGAAGGGGCTTTCGGAGGCTATCAAAGAGAGTGAGCAGCCTTGAAGGAAAATAGCCACAATTCTCCAGGAAAGCCCAGATTGCCAGAGTGGGGGAAGTCATTTGGGCAAGGGCAAGAAGGGGTACAAACTTACAAACAGCCAAAACCTCACAAGAGACACGGACCTGGGATTAAGAAACCAACTCCCCTGCCAAGTTGCCCTTAACAGCAAGCAGGTCACTTAGCCTCTCTGTCACTGTGCAGAGAATGATGGAGGTGATTCACAGAAAGCACCTGGTGCTGTGCCTGGCACATAAGTGTCCAGTAGCATTTGCTAGTTTTGTCCTCATGGCCATATCATCCCCATTTTTATTTTATTTTATTTTTGTATATATTTTTTTGAGACAGAGTCTCGCTCTCTTGCCTGGACTAGAGTGTCGTGGCATCAGTCTAGCTCACAGCAACCTCAAACTCCTGGGCTCAAGCGATCCTCCTGCCTCAGCCTCCCAAGTAGCTGGGACTATGGGCACGTGCCACCATGTCTGGCTAATTTTTTCTATACATTTTTAGTTGTCCAGTTAATTTCTTTGTATTTTTAGTAGAGACGGGGTCTTGTTCTTGCTCAGGCTGGTCTCAAACTCCTGAGCTCAAACGATCCACCCACCTCGGCCTCCCAGAGTGCTAGGATTACAGGCGTGAGCCACCGCGCCTGGCCGAGTAGTTAGCTTTCTTCTATTTTGTTTGAGTTCTTTGTAGATTCTGGAAATTAGTCCTTTGTTGGATGTATAGTTTGTGAATATTTCCTCCCATTTTGCAGTTTGCCTGCTTATTCTGTTAATTATTTCCTTTGCTGTACAGAAGCTTTTTAATTTAATTAAGTCCCATTGATTTATTTTGCTGTTGCTTTATTTGCCTTTGGGGTCTTAGTGAAAAATTCTTTGACTAGGCCTATGTCCAGAAGAGTATTTCCTATGTTTTCTTCTAGAATTTTTAAAGTTTCATGGCTTACATTTAAGTCTTTAACTGATCTTGAATTTATTTTTGGTAATGGTGAGAGACAGAGTTCCGTTTTATTCTTCTGCATGTGGCTATCCAATTTTAGTGCAGGTTCAGTGGTTTTTAGTGTATCACAGAATTTTGCAGCCATCTCCACCCCACAGTCAATTTGGGAACATTTTCATCACTTCAAAAGGAAACTCTTCTCATTAAGCAATGTCTCCCCACCCTGCCTCCCCCAGCCCCTGGCAAGCACTAATCTGTTTTCTGTCTCTATGGACTTGCCTACTCTGGACTTTTCCCATAAATGGAATCACACCTTATGGGGCCTTTTGTGTCTGGCACCTTTCACTTGAAAAAATGTTTTCAAGGGGAGTCCACGTTGCAGTATGTATCGGAATTTCATTCTTCTTTACGACTGAATAATATTTCATTGTATGGGTAAACTATAGTATTTATTTTATCTATTTATTTTCAGAGACAAGGTCTCTATGTTGTCCAGGCTGGCCTCAAACTCCTGGGCCCAAGCGACCTTCCCACCTCAGCTTCCCACGTAGCTGGGACTGCAGGCTCGTGCCACCACACCTGGCTGGACAGACCATATTTTGTTCATCTATTCATCTGCTGATGGGCCGTTGGGTTGTTTCCTTCTTTTGGCTATTGTGAATAATGCTGCCATGAACATTCCTATACCAGTTTTGCTTCAGCATGGTTCCAGTTATTTTGGGATCGTACCCAGGACTTGCTGGGCCGCATGGTGTCTTCATGTGTAACCTTTTGAGGAGCTGCCAGGCTGCTTTCCAACGTGGCTGCACCATTTTACATTCCCACCAGCAATGTAGGAGGGTCCAGTTTCTCCCTTGTTACTGTCTGTTTTTTGATTATAGCTGCCTCAGTGGGTGTGAAGTGGCACCGCATGGTGGTTCTGCCATCCTGTCAGATTCTCTTAGCCTTATTCATAATGGCCAAAAAGTAGAAACATCTCGAATGTCCTCAACTGATGAATGGGACGACAATTGTGGAACTCCATTCCAGGCGTGGGAGAACTGACTGAGGAACATGGCAGGTTCACAACTCCAATAAAGGAGGGACCTGAGCCAATAATTCACAGGAAAACAAATACAAAGGGAGGGGGTGACTTGCAGCGGCAGCTGCACCTGCGGGTTTGTTTACAAGAACAAAGGGAGAAACTCACACGCCTGCCCCTCCCCCGGCTCCTCCCTACTACCCGCTTACAGGCTGGAGATCCGCCCCTTTGGGTGAGGAGTGTGTGCGTGTGTTGGGTTGGGGGGACAGGTAGTGGAGAGAAAGACGGGCAGGGATATCGCACCGCCCGGCCCGCGGTGGTGGGGGGCAGCAGCGGGAACCGCCGGCGTGCCTCTGGCTTTTTCTTTTCCCTTCCTCCGCCCCTTCCCCCAACCCATTCCTGCCGCCCATAACCCTCATCCTTTTCCGAAACCCCCGTCCACTGCAGTTCGGCGCGGCCTGGGTGCTCCTGGGTGCCCGCAAGGCAGTTACAGGGGCGAGAGAGGGCGAGGGGCGCCGCGATGGAGAGACCCGGCTCCTCGCCGCGACCGGGTTCCAGGGGCCCTGGGCGAGTCTGAACACGCGTTACTACTGTTTTGGCCAATTGCTGCAGAGGGAGCGGTGGGGGCGGAGGAGGGTGCGATTCCACACCCCCTTCCTCTTCCTCCCCTCCCTCCCCCCCGCCACGCGCTCCGCAGCTGGGCGCCGCTGGCGGTGCTGGGTGAGACCCCGGGCCCGGTGTCCCGGCTGTCCCTGGACCGTCGGTCTTTCGGAAAGCGCTGGGGGACAGGGGACGTTATTTCTAGAGGCGGTGGGAGGGGTTTGTCGCCGGCAGTGAATGGCCTCGCCTAAAGCCGGGACCAGCCCGAGGTGTGGGTGGGCGGCCAAGACCGCGCAGTCCTGGCAAAAACCCGAGACCGCCACCGGCGACAACCCGGGACGCAGCCCCGGCGCCGCCACCTCGCGCGCTGGGTTCAGCCCCGCAGAGCTGCGGAGACTCCTGGCCCCGGCGCGCCCTTCCCATCCCCGCTCTCACCCTCGCCTCCCTCGTTCCCAGCCGCCATCGTTTTTGAATTCGGATATTTAACCGCCCAAGAACCTTGAAATTTCACCCGTCTACCTGCATTTGGATGCAGAGAAAGATAAGAGGAAACGAGGCTTTTCAGTTAAATCCGAATTAAAACTGATTTACAGCTTTCACGCCCCACTCTCCTCCTTTCATTCCTCATTTTTTTTTTTTTTTTTTTTTGCTCTGCCGCCCTGGGTAGAGCGCGGTGGCATCATCGTAACTCACAGCAACCTCAAACTCCTGGGCTCAGGCGATCCTCCTGCCTCAGCCTTCCGAGTAGCTGGGACTACAGATGCGCGCCAGGATAACCGGCTAATTTTTCTGTGTCAGTCCCATTTAAATCAAATAAACAAAACCAAAACACATTAAAAAAAATAAAGGCTTCAAATATAGGAAAACTATCAAGTTTAAAACTTCATTTGCCATTATAAAAAGACAGATTAAAACATCAAATTACTATACTTTACCCACCAGATTAGCAATGATCAAATTTTGAAAATTTACTGTGTTAGTGAGAGGGTTAGGAAATTGGTACTTTCCTTTATTACTGATAAGCATGTAATTTGGGGGATAATTTGGCAAAATTTATCTTAATTACAATTCCACATGCCCTTTGATCCACAGGCTATATTTTTTTGGAGTTTGTCCTATGACTGTACTGGCATTACGTCATATAAAGATGTTTGTTATTGCAGTTTCCAATAAAAAATTACCAAAAACAGCCTGAACAACCAAAAATAGCCTAAAGGAGCAGAGGCTAATTAAATAAATTATAGTATATTCACAATAAAATCTTATGCTCTGTTAAAAACTACTGATTTTTCTCTTAAGTTATATTAAATAC
>CAUYSK010100541.1:0-12625 GCA_963575035.1 Avahi laniger
TTGTTCTACTGCAGTCTTGCCTCCACATTTTTTGAAGAGAAATCTGTGATAATTTGAATCATTTTTCCCTCATATGTAATATGATTTTATCTAACTGCTTTTTTTCTTTATCTTTGATTTTTACTATTTGATTATTATGTATCTGGATAAGATTCTCACTGAGTTCATTCTGTATGGAGTTCACTGAGCTTCTTGACTCTATACATTTAAGTCTTTTATCATATTGGGGAAATTTTTTGCTATTATTTCTTCAAATATTTTTTTTCTGTTCCAATCTGTTTTTCCTCTGCTTCTTGGACTCTAATGACATGAATGAGTCCTTTTGATATCCTTGAGTCTGTTCATTTTTAAAAAATGCTCTCTTTGTTCTTCGGGTTGTGTAATTTCTATTTATCTACCTTTACGTTTACTGATTCTTTCTTCTGTCATCTCTATTCTGATATTGAGTACATCCAGTGATTTTTTTTTTTCAATTTCAGGTACTATATTTTTCAAGTCTAAAGTATGTATTTGGTTCTTTTTTACGGTTTATATTTTTCATTTATCTTTCCATTTATTTAAAGAGAATTAGCATTTACCACATTAAGTAGGCTTATAATAGCTGCTTTAAACCATTATCTGATAATTCCAACATCTGGGTCACCTAGGGATGGGCAACAGTTGTTCCCTCACCCTTGGGAATTGGCCAGATTTTTCAGATTTTTCATATGTTGAATATCCTTAACATTTTGATTATTATGTTTTAAGACTTTGGATTTTGTTAAAATCTTCTGGAGAGTACTGAACTTTTTGTTTTAGCGAGCAATCAACCCAAAGTTCTGTCTCGCCTATTGTAGGTGGTGGTTCCAATATTAGTTTAGGATATTAAGTCTTTTGCTATGATGTCTGGGTCTTCCCCACTCGGAGGTTACTCTTGCAAATGGGAGGTGATTTATATCATTGTTCAATTCTTGAAGCTTTGCTTATCTTTCTTTGCATCTGTTCCACACATGCTCTAGGTTGAGCCCAGGAGGTATATAATTCATACACTTGTCTAGCTCTCTCCTTTCCCCGATTTTACCTCACACACTCCAGCCTACAAGGACCCTTTTTCCTGGTTCCTTTGGAAGAAATCCCAAAGACTGCGTTTCTCTTGGAGTTTTGGCTGCCTGAATTGCTCTAGGACTGAGGCCCACACTTAGGTCAAGCATATGAAAGGAAAGAGAAAAAAAGCTGAGAAACTCATCCCCTCTTAAGTTGCTTCTCCAAATGTGACTCTCTTCCACACTCTGCCTGCTTTTTTTTACTTTTCAAAGTCCTTGGGTAGTTGCTTTTTGTTTTTTGTTCAGCATTTTCCATTGTAATCAGTGGGAAAGGGAGAGTGTGGTGGGCTTATTCCATTTTGACTAGAAGTGGAACAGCCAGATACAATATTAAACCAGTAGAGTTTTCCTAAACATTTGTAAAGCTGCTAACAAATGACAGAAATACGTTTGAATTTTGCTTTTTTATTTTTTATGCTAAGTTTCTGGAAAAAATACACAAATAGGTCATGAAGTAACCTGATGAAAAACAGCAAGAATGAGAAAAGGGATCGTGGAATCACAGAAGGTCGGGGCTGAAAAAGACCTTGAAGATTATTTCTTTTCACAACTAAATTAAGGACTGAACTCTTTACCCTGGTTTTCCAGGCTCTGCATGAGTTGGTTCCATCTCTTCAACCTCATCTTGGGATACTCTTTCTTTCTTCTAGGTGACAATCTTCAGACTGCAATAACAGTGGCCAGAAAATCTGGGATGGTTTCTGAAAGCCAGAAAGTCATTCTTATTGAGGCAAATGAAACCACTGGGTCCTCATCAGCATCTATATCTTGGAAGTTAGTAGAAGAGAAGAAACACATCACATATGGAAGTCAGGTACACATGAAAACAGACCTTTTACCATATCACTTAACTTGTCTCACAGCATTGGTGACTGAGCAGCTTCGACCTAGATTTAACACACTTCCCAGATGTCTAACACCCATGCGGTTCAATGAACTCAATTTTATCAGTTTCTCATACTGTTCCTACTGCACTTTAAAGTACAGTGCTCTTCTGGGTGCTGGAAACAATCAATTCTTTTCAACTTAAAATTTTTTTTGGCACTGTATGAGAAAGAATATAGTAAGTGGAGTTGTGAATCTAATTTCTCATTTTCCCCTTGCTTGTCAGCCATCCCATTGGGTTCAAAGGGGATTTAGTCCCTGGCAGAGACACCACTGTGTGCATCAGAAAATCAGACTATGTCTTCAGGGTGGGAAAAAGAAAAGTTTTATTCATTTACCTCCAGTCTTGTCAGTGTTCCATCTCCATTGTGTCCTTGTAGAGCAATATTAATTCTGTAAGAAAAAAATAGTAAGTTCTCACCTCGGGGAGAGATTTGTTAAGCTGCAGTGCTTTTGTATTTGCACTTGAAATGTGTGAAACGTGCTCTTCTCTGGGACTCGCCAAGATCAAATCAGGATGAAAGCAGGACATGAGCAAGTGCTATTCTCCTACTCACTAGTGGCCGTGATGTGCAAAGATTGATCCTGCAAAAAGAAAGTGCTTCTCTAAGGAATCAGAGTTGGAGTGTGACTTTCAAAGAGAGATCCTGGTCTGTCTTCATTACCTTCTCTCAGATATGCTTGTGGTCCTAACCGCTCTATCAAGTGGAAGAGTCTAAAATAACTGTCTTTCTTTGCAGGACAATTATATTAACATAGGGGAAGAAGTCTCTGATAGTGGCAGAGAAAGAAGTTACCATTTTGCCCTAAGTGGAAAATCCTTTCACGTTATAAGTCAGCATTTCAGCAGCCTACTGCCAAAGGTAAGTTCTAAGAGGCAAACAATTTCCCTGTGAAGATGCTGCTGATGTCACTAACAGAGCATGCTCCTAAATTATTTGAACCTCTAAGTAAGTAATATATACCTAGTTCTATGTATATTGTTGTCTCATTTCCTACTAGATTTGAAATAAATAAACTCAATTAGTCAGTTTTCCACCATTTATAGGATTGAAGTGTTAGTGATTTCTCAAATTATAAAGATTAATTTTGGGTGGCTGTCACTATATTGCCATGATTAAGGATCTCACAGTAAAGTGGAAATCCTGCAATTATACAGAAAACTAGGCCAAGAATAAAGAAACTTTATTAGGTTTTTGGTAAATGACCTCTGTACTGAAGAGGTTCTGATGAAGAGCAAAGACATAGTGGAGGCAGGTATATCATATATATGTATATGTACATATGTATACACACACACAGTCATTCCTCAGTGTCCATGGAAGATTGGTACCAGGACCCCCCCATGAATACCGAAATCTATGGATGCTCAAATCCCTTACATAAAATGGCATAGCATTTGCATATAACCTGTGCATATCCTTCTGTATACATTAAGTAATCTCTAGGTTACTTATAATATCTATTACAACGTAAATTCTATGCAAATAGTTGTTATACTGTATAGTTTAGGGAGCAATGACAAGAAGAAAAAGTCTTTACATGTTCAATACAGACACAACCATTCATTTTGTTCTTCAAATATTTTTGATCCATGATTGGTTTAATCCATGGATGTGGAACCCACAGATACAGAGGGCCAAATGTGAACTAACACGTGAAATGTGAACAAACTAGAGAAAGATGGGTCCGATGTAACCCAAAGAGAAACTATTTATGCTCAGTTGGTCATCATCTTAGGTACTGTTTACGAAAACAAAATAAAGACTTTGAGACTGAGGAAACACTAAACTGAGGTTACTGCCGAGAAGAGTAGGGGACACATGGAACTGATGTAGAATTTAAGACTCTGTAGAAGCTCAAATTAGGTTTGGGATATCAGCTGAGCCTCATAATTGGTCAAATCCAGATGGTATGGTTAAGTCAAAGACCATAAATAGTCACTATTTTGCCATCAGGCTGTTTTTCTGCCAGTTCTGAACAATTTTCTGAGAAGTAGTTGCTTCTTTTTCTTCTCCTGGGATCCTTACCTCTTATCATTTTGCAATTTCTCACACTCCACTGGTTCAAGGTTCCATTAAGCTCAGGATTTTTCAGAGGCACATTCCCTATGGCAGCTGGGCTAAATTCCTGAAGGTCATCATTTTCATAAAATATTTTTGTTAAGCAGTCATCTTTACTGATTTTTAGTTTCCACTGGTCACTTATCTGATGACTAACATCTCAATGTCTGTCTTAAAATCCAAAGGAAGGCCCATTGGAAACAATTTCTTTTGTCATGCATGGGTGTCCTTACTCAGTCAATGTTTTGAGTATTATAAATTATTTCATGTAGGGACTAGCTGACATTACAAAAAATTTCCTCTTTGGGTTTCTTACAGGTACTGATGAATGGGACTATCTTTGCAAGAATGTCTCCTGGGCAGAAATCCAGTCTGGTGGAAGAATTTCAGAAACTGGAGTAGGTTCTTTGCCAATTCAGGTGGCACGAGCTACATGGGGGCATTCTGGAGGGAGAGTGAGAGGTACAGGGAGTCACTCGGTTGGGCTGGGGCAGTGGTTCTTACCCTGGCTGTACATGACTATCACCTGGGGAGCTTTGAAAATATACCAGGACCCCACCATCCAGAGATTCTGATTCAATTGTTAATATGGGGCTTGAAAATCAGTATTTTTTCCAATGCTCCTCACATAAGTTAATGTTGTATCCAATATTTAGAACCAGTGGACTAGAACATAAGGGATGTGAAAGGGTATGGGGAGAAATAAGGCTGGAAAGGTGGTTTGAGCTCAGCTCTTGAGAGTATAATGAGAATTTAGACTTTATTTTTATAAGCTATCATCACAGTTATGATGTAGGGAGATTCATATGACAAGAGATTCATATAACCGTAAAAATATTTACATATTCTCATGTCAAAACATTCTTTCCATCCTAAATCAGAAAAATACTTCTAACACAAAAGGTCTCCATTCTGAGGCAGAATAAGCAGTCCAAATAAAGTGCCCATCATCCAGCAACCTTTATTTCCTGTTAATAGAACCCCATGGCGTACTGGAGGCTTCCTCCACTTCTGGCCACATCCACATGACTCCTGCTCCTACTCACTCCTACTCTGTCCTCCTACTCATTTGATTCAGTTATAAGGCAAGCGTCTCGATTCAGAAGGCCCTGTTTTCTCAACATATTTGAAAACCTAGAGAGTAAACTAGTTACCTACACACAGCAGTGTGGGAGAAAAGTGCAACATAGTCTGTGAATTCTGTCAGAGTGCTCATACTTTAAAAAGCTGGTTATTCGTAATCTTTGTCAAGCATTCAAGAGAGAAGTATTCACTCAGCCTCAAAAAGCCATCTTGAAGCAGAGATGTGTTTTCTTTCTCCAAGTTCTGGGCTTGGCATGACATTTTTGAGTTGAGCGGCTATTGACTGGGTGAATTTCCTTTTGTGTTAATATTAACAGCACCAAAAACTATCACTTACCATTTTATACTTTGTAAGGCATGTTCCCATACAGCGCCTCATTTAATACTCATGACAGTTTGTTGGGGGAAAAATAATAGCCAAAAGACCGGGTGCAAATCTAGATCTTCTGGTTCCAAATCCTTTGCCCTCTACACTGTGCATGCCCACATCATATAATTGTGAACACCTCTTTTACAGCTGAGAAAGCTGCCCCCTAAGTAAGGAAGTTCAGTGTCTATGTGAAACACATGGAGTCACGAATGATGTGCTGTATTTCTAAACCTATCGTATATACTGCTGAGTCACACTTTACTTTCAGTGAAACCAGACTCTTAGGGATATTCTCTTAAAATAAATGATGAGTTTGAACCCTAAGTAATGATGGTCACTTCATTTTTTTAATTAGGAAATTAGCTGGTAAGATAGCTTTGATCTCCTCCACAATTGACATGTTCCCCTTGCAGTTACTTTGTAGGTATGTGCGGCGATGGAGCCAACGACTGTGGGGTATGTAGCTGCCAGTGTGTGTGGCCGTAATCTCACACTCGGTTCTACTTGTCTGGAGCCCTTTAGAGATAGCACCTCCTGGGATGCATAACATTTCCATTTCTCTTGATGGATAAACTGATGCTGAGGGTTTGGGAGGTTTTTGACCAAAGGCACACAATGACTGAACAGTCGGTACAGGCTA
Source organism: Avahi laniger (assembly GCA_963575035.1). Taxonomy (NCBI): domain Eukaryota; kingdom Metazoa; phylum Chordata; class Mammalia; order Primates; family Indriidae; genus Avahi; species Avahi laniger. The sequence continues at coordinate 6,124 of CAUYSK010100541.1, forward strand.
AATTGGTTAGAATTTGATTTTGGAGTTCCCACTGCTCTGGCTAGGTGTCCTAATGCCATCTTGTCCTTATGTGGGCAGGCAGGGTCAAGTCTGGTCATCTCCCAGTTAGCATTTGGGCCCACGAGCCACCCTGTGGCCAGCTTAACTGGCCTTTTCTTATGAAGTCTCAGTAGAGATGTATGTGAGTCTACATGGAAAGTAAACTGACTCTTTGTTTTCAGGCTTTGAAAATGGCTCATGTGGGCATCTCTTTATCAGAGCAGGAGGCATCTGTGGCTTCGCCTTTCACTTCCAAAACTCCAAACATTGAGTGCGTACCACATCTTATCAAGTAAGTGGCACATCCTCAAGCACTGTTTCTCTCTCTCAACTTTTGGGTATAGATTACATTGCTCTGCCCAGGAAAGATCAGGGAAACTTTGTGTCCCTGGGTGGGGAGGGTGCTTTGTGGAAAAATACAGTCAAACGTTCTACTACCAAATGGATTTACCAGGAGTTAAAAATAACTTTGGGAGAGTAGTGGCATTTCCAATGAATGAATTTACTGATTAGGTTATTTTTAGACGATTGAAATCTGGAACTTGTTACTGCTTGAAAGTGTCAGTCACCCTCTTATTTTTCAAATATATCTCCTTAGATGCTTTATACTGGGGGATTCAGAGAGGTCCACTTGCCTTCCTTCCCTCTTGTCTCTCTGCTTCCATGGTTACCCTTCCCATTCCCAGTTTTCAAAATCTTTATTTATTTATTTATTTTTTGAGACAGAGTCTCACTCTGCTGTCCAGGCTAGAGTGCCGTGGTGTCAACCTAGCTCACAGCAATCTCAAACTCCTGGGCTTAAGCGATCCTTCTGCCTCAGCCTACTGAGTAGCTGGGACTACAGGCATGTGCCACCATGCCCGGCTAATTTTTTCTATATATTTTTAGTTGTCCAATTAATTTCTTTCTATTTTTAGTAGAGACGGGATCTCTCTCTTGCTCAGGCTGATTTTGAACTCCTGAGCTCAAATGATCCTCCCGCCTTGGGCTCCCAGAGTGTTAGGATTACAGGTGTGAGCCACTGCACCCAGCCTCAAAATCTTTATTGATCATTGGTACGCCCACTAAAATTTGCCTTGGTGTTTTATTTTTCCCCCTAAAATATGTGTTTCTGCTGCATTTTATTTGAATAATAGAGGTAGTTAGCATTGTGATCACTCTTGGTTATTATAACTAGCATGTGTTTGCAGTCTGAAAGTGCTTTAATGCCTATTATCTTATACTTTAAGACAGCTAGGACATGTAGGAATGGTTATTATTTCTTTTAAAAATAAAGAAATGGAGGCTCAGAAAATTTAACTAATGTGCCCAAGCTCACATAGCATGTAAGGTTGGAGATTATTTTAGAATTGATTTTGTTTAAATGTGTTTAATGGACAAATATCATACTCTTTCCACATTAAAACAATGATTTGACTGGCTCCTCCCATTTTTTTATTCATGCATTTGACAAATATTTATTGAGCAGGCACTTAATGCCAGAAACTAAGGGAGATAAGTAAAGACAATACTTACAGATTTTGATAGGTGCTGTCAAAGAAATAAGTAGGGTGATGTGAAAGGCAGTAAGATAGCTGGAAAGGTGGAATTGGATGCTTCAGATGGCGTGGTGTGCTCTCTAAGTTGCTGAGGCAGGAGCAGAAACTACCTTCTGGGCAGAGCAAATGGCAGTGGTAAAACCCTGATACAGAAAAGAACCTGATTTGAAGATCAGGTTCAGAACTCTAGGAAATCATTAAACTTAGTTTAAACTTAAACTTAAAAAAAAAGGTGAAAAAAGTATAATTTAAATTTAAAAGTATAATTTAAACCCATTTTTACTCAATAGAAATAGATAAAAGTGACATTTCATATCTCATCCATTTTATGCTTTTAAATACATACTATTTACTCAAAGTCAATCAACAGTAACACTAATGAACACGCTCATCACTTCCAGTCTATTTAAATTTGATATATGACTAATTTGAGTGTGCGTATTGTTTTAGTCCAGATTTAGAAAAAGTTGAAATTGCCAAAATGAAATTTGAATCAAACGTGTGCCAAACTCCTAAAGCACCTGCATGAAAATAACCCCCAAACCTGTAATCTTATTCGAATCCCTTACTTCATAGATGAAGAAACTGAGACAAGGGAAATGACCCTCCAATCACGTTAGAGAGTAGGAATCAGACCTGGGACTAGCTGCCATGTGCCCTGACTCTGAGTTCAGGGGCTGAAACGGTGCCCGCAGGAAGGACACGAGTGGCTGTGAATCTGGGCTCCGTTGCCAGATCAAGGCTGTGGACCTAGGCCTGGAATTGGTCCTTCCTGAGAATCTAGCCCTTCAGCACACTCACGGCCGGATCTCACTGGCTCAAGCCTGTCCAGTCTTTCACACAAACAATCGTATGATCAGAGTTTTGATTTTTTTTTTTCTCCTGAGCTCAGCTGAACAGCATAGAATAACTGATCTCATTCTTTTCATTACTTTCATTTCATTCCTTTTTCATTTCTTTCTTACACAGGGAAGGACGTGCAGCTCTCGTTACCTCCTTTTGCATGTTTAAGTACATGGCTCTGTACAGCATGATTCAGTATGTTGGTGTTCTGCTGCTCTACTGGGTATGACTTGGGACTTGGCCTCTTGGTTAGTGAGAACTAAAACGAGTGGTGGTGCACTCTCAATTTGCAAAGCCTCTTAAAGAAAGGGTCGGGATAGGACACCCGAGCAATAACAGCTCCTCTAAAAGTATCCTTGAGGATCTTTAAAGTATATCGGAAATAGACAAATGTACACAGGAAAATTTGTTGGTGTCAATTCTCTGATACCGAAACTTTTTATCTAGTGGTAGCAGAGGATCAGAACTTAATATATCACTTTCTCTGTTGCTGTTGCTTTTGCCTGCTTAGGCCAGGTCTCTGTCTTCTCAACTCCAGTGTTGCTCTGCCCTAGTGTAGCATTCCTTAAAGAGATGGTTCTCTGTACTGGGGTTCTGGTAAGTGTTTCATAATTGACCCTCTATGGAAAAATGAGTCCTGATCTTTAACGTTTGCCATTTCCAGTGGTGTAAATACTCCTACTGTGGCCAGTTTCAAGCTACCTGTCTGAAGTTGTTGAACATGGAGCAGGGAAGAGATGTATAGCAGCAGACCATCAGAGAGCAGTTGCACCATACAGTTGCAAGAGTTGTAAATAATCTCAAGCGCATACATAACAATAAAATGTAGGAAAATAATGAGAAAGTGCTGAGCTTTGAGTATTTATGAAGTTTGTTTTAGTATAATTTATTTAATGGTTCATTTGCAGAATTTGTTTTTATATTGGCTGTGTTTAAAACCAACTCACAGCATTCCTGAAAATTTGGCACTTGACTGTCAAGTGTTAGTACAAGCCAGCATACAACTGGTTCCCTGAATATAGGGATTTGAAAATTGGTATATCATGCCACAAAAAATACATAGATCTTGTAATGGCTTGTATTATTTAACAAGAAAGAAGAAAAGATATACCTATGGTTTGCAAACTCAACATGTGAGCATATTCTACTAACTAACACCAGGAAAGGAAATTTTATCTGTGCTAAAGATGTCAAGGTTCATCTCTTTATATTGCCCTTTTCTCCTGGGTTAAACGTGTTAGCTCTATTGCTTTCAGATTACCTATATCTTTTCACACTCACTAATGAGTGAGCTAGAGAAGGACAGACTATTTATGAAAAACTGACCCTGTTATGGAATCCCAAAACTGTACTAAAAAGTATAATTAAACATAGAACATCATCTCCTTACTACTAAGGGATGGGGAGCAAGGAAGCAAGTTTTTTGAAATCAAGGAGACCTGAACACTTTTTCCTCAAGAACATTAAGGTACTTTATTAGGACTTGCTAACATTCATCTAAAAACACTCAAGAATGCAAATAGTGGGCTTAGTTATTCTCATTTTCCATCAGTAAAATTTAGGCACGGTTACCACACCTTTGTCACTTGTTACTATTGGGGGAGCATTCCTTTACTGTGCCACACCAAATCCCAAATTTTCTGTTAACGAATAGAAAACAGAGCAGAGATGACTCTTGTAGAGGAAGATGTCCCCCTCAAAAAAGTAATACTGAGGCATAAAGGACCAAGACCTGAAAACACATGACGGTGGCCCTCCTGATTAGAGAGGGTTTCCTGGACTTGGCTTTGAGACTTCCACAAACATTATCACTCACCAACTCAAACAGGCCACTGGCCACAGCATCTGCTTGGTAATTTACTGGAAGAATCCTGTGTTGCAGTGAGAAAACAAAAGCGATCAATGTCTAACTTCATCCAGAAATTAGAACTTTTTTTAAAATTTGCTTTTCTTTTTATTTTCAGGAGACAAACAGCCTTTCAAGTTACCAGTTTCTGTTCCAGGATCTGGCCATTACAACTATTATTGGGATAACAAGTAAGATATTTTAAAAACTGTCTTGCCAGAGGTGCTCCCCTCAATTGGCTTTCCTCTGCTCCAGAAATGTTTGTCTACCATGAGAGACAGCAACAGCAGCAGAGATGTGTGACTGATTCCCAAAGGTGTGTACAGAGGGTGGGGGAGAGAGAGAGAGGAAATTAGCATAGGGAAAGCTGGCTTGTTATTTTGCTGTTTTCCACAAAATACAGAGCTTCCACAAATGGTCACCAAACATTTGTGAAAAAAAGCACCTTGAAAATCAGAAACACTAACTTCAGTGTGTTCTTAAGTACAGTAATAGTTAAAATGTGCCCGATTAACAGAAGCTAAATGGCTTTTATGTTTCCCATCTCCAAATCTTAGCCTCTAAGGATTCAGAATATGGCTTAAATGTGATCCTGTCATTTCATTATACCACTCCCACTCCCCCCTTCTAATCAGCGTATGAATTGTCTCTTCAAATTCCCTGCAACGGGGATTTTTTTTTATAATATAGGGGTACAGATGCTTAGGTTACATGTGTTGCCCTTGCCTCCCCTCCCCTCCTAAGTCCCAGTTTCAAATATGTCCATCCTTCGGTGGTGCGCATTGCACTCTTTGTGTGTGCATGTACCCGTCCCCTCCTCCTTCCCCCCTCCTCCCCCCTCCCCCCTGCCCAACATCGAATAGATGTTATTCTTATATGTGCACTTATGTGTTGATCAGTTAATACCAAAATGGGGATTTTTTGATATATGACTTTATTTTCTTAAGAGCTGTTTCAGGTTCACGACAAAATTGAGACATGTCTCCTGCTCCCACACATGCATAGCATCTACCATCACCAACGTTCTGCACCAGAGTAGCACATTGTCACAACTGATAAACCTACATTGACACATCATTGTCACCCAAAGTGTATAGTTTACATTTGGATTCATTCTTGGTCTTAGATACTGTACGGGTTTCAAGATATACTTACATAAAGTGACATGTATCCATCATCATAGTGTCCTACAAAGTATTTTCACTCCTCTTTGCTCTGCCCAGTCATCCTTTCAGCCTCCCCAAAGCCGTTGGCAACCAGTGCTTTTTTTACTTTCTCCATAGTGTTGCCTTTTCCACAGTGTTTTATAGATGGAATTAGATGGTATGTATGCTTTTCAGATTGGCTTTTTTCACTTAGTAATATGCATTTCAGGTCCCTCTATGTCTTTTCTTAGCTTGATAGCTCATTTCTTTTTAGTGCTGAATAATATTCCATTGTCTGGATGTATCATAGTTTATTTATTCATTTACCCACTGAAGGATATCTGGCTGTTTCCAAGTTTGGGCAATTATCAATAAAGCTGCTATAAACATCCATGTACAGGTTTTCGTGTGGACATAAATTTTCGTCTTCACTGAGTAAATACCAAGGAGCATGATAGCTGGATCAAATAGTAAGAAAATGCTTAGTTTTTGTAAGAAACCGCTAAACTGTCTTTCAAAGTGGCTGTACTATTTTGCATTCCCATCAGCAGTGAATTAGAGTTCCTGTTGCTCCACATCCTCACCAACATTTGGTATTGTCAGTTCTGGATTTTGGCCTTTCTAATAGGTGTGTAGTGCTTTTACTCCTATCTCCTCAAGGATTTTGTTCCTGTAATAATCTCTTTCTCCATTATTATCGACATTTCTCTGGTCTACTGGATTATTCCTACTGACATTTAAGTATATTCTCATATCTTATTTCTTTTTTTTTATTTCAGCATATTATGGAGGTACAGATGTTTAGGTTATGTATGTTGCCCTTGCCCCTCCCCCTCTCCCCCAAGTCCAAGTTTCAAATATGTCCATCCTTTGGGTGGTACGCATTGCACTCTTTGTGTATGTATATCCCCGTCCCCTCTTCCTCCTCCCCCCCTCCCCTCTTCCTCCTCCCCCCTCCCCCTCCCCCCTGCCCAACATCCAATAGATGTTATTCTTATATGTGCACTTATGTGTTGATCAGTTAATACCAATTTGATGGTGAGTACATGTGGTGCTTGTCTTTCCATTCTTGGGATACCTCACTTAGTAGA
>CAUYSK010100543.1:0-19174 GCA_963575035.1 Avahi laniger
TTTCCAGCTGCCTTGCCTATGGTTGAAGTTTTACTGTGCTTGCTTAACTGGAGAAAGAATGGTCCTTAACCTAACTAATGCTATCTGCTACTGTAAACCTGCTTGCTTAAAGATTATGATCAGTCGCTCGTAACCGGAGTAGGTAGTCCAAGGCAGGTCCAAGACCCCACGGTTATGGAATGTATGATGTAGTTTGTCCCACTTCCCCGTACCTTATGTCACGTAGCCCATCTTAGAATAGTACAAGACCCCCTTGCTTTTTCGGCTAGCCACCATTCTCTGTACGTGTACTCTGACAGGGCAGGGGTGGTCGCTGGCCAGCTAATAAAGACTCATAATTCGGCTCAATTCGGTCTTTAAGTGGTCATTTCTCGCACTCTGTACCATAACAGTTTAAAGATTCTTTGACTTGTAATTGGTGAAAGACATGATGCTTTGTCTGAAGGCTTGGAATGTTTTAAGCTAAAGAGCTCTATTAATCAGGGACAAGCCACCAGACATACATTTGTTGTGTAAATTGAGGACCTGCAGGTTTGTCTTATGTAGCCTTAGGCCTGCTAATGGGTCACAGAGAATGTTTCCAAGAAGGGAGAGGGGCACGATGAGGCAAGTCTAACCTCCCTCCTCATGGCAGGCAATTTAGTTTTAGCATATCCCCTTGGCCAAGAGGGAGTCCATTCAGTCATCCGGTGGGGGGAGCCGTAAGATTCTATTTTAGTTCACAGCCACAATGGATGTGGAAGCACATCCATTGAAGAGAGTCCTACTATAATTTGTTGAGCTTCACCACACTCCTGAAGGTATTTATATACTTCTAGGGCCTGGGAAAATTACTAAATTTCTAAGTATTCTCTTCCAAAAAGAAAAAAAACTTCAACAAAATTAGTAATAACCACAAAACAAAATAAGCAAACCCACTTCCTAATCTTCAGGGTTGTGGTTGAAAGACAACTTATAATGGGATATGATTTTTGGTTTCTATTGATTAATTCCCAAGAAGTTTACAGATTCCATGGATCGATGTGTGAAAAGTAACCTACACTTTGTAGGGGAGAAAATGTTTCTTTCCTCACCCATCACAAGGTTCATGGCTATAGGAGAGAAAATATAATTTCTTTCTTTTTTCCTTCATAGCTTTTAGTTGAGACGTTCTTCTGAAAACAAAATTGAGATTAACGAGAGAAAAACCAGCAGAAGTTTATTGAGTATGCTGTACCCATTACACTGGGAGAGGCTTCAGTTCAGAAGTATTTCTCTCTCAAGGCAATGGCTTAGGGGTTTTAGTTAAATAGTATTTTAACAAAGAGTCATAAACCCTATAGTGGCAAGACAAAGAAGAAAGCATCTTCAGGCTTCCAAAAGGTGGAAAAACGTGGGAAGGTAAATTAATGGGAAGAGCTGATAGATCCTCTAGAGCTGCTGTCTCTGAGCTGATAAGCAAGCCTTGTAAAGGGACCTATCCCTAGGCAGGAAGATCTTTGTCTTTGTAAATTGCTGTCTTGCCATCAGGCAAGCAGGGGGCAGGGCATAATGTCTCCCTGCATTTTAACCTTCTTCAACTCAACAATCCCCAGTATATTAGAGACTAATGTTTGGGTTTCCTTCATCGCTGACACACCTATAACAAAAGACATATTAACAAGACAAAAGCATAACAAATTTACTTAATATAAGTTTTTTGTAGCACAGGAGCCTTCAGAAAATGAAGACCAAAGACTGAGGGAAAACTGTATTTTTATGGACAGTCATGCAGAAGTATGATTGGAAGACAAAAGATTATGAGCTAATGGTAATAAACCGGAAGGAATTTAGCAAGGCCTGCTTTTTCAGATTCCTCTTGGACTCTCTGTGTAACATTTCTTCCCTCTAGGTATGGGGCAGGATACTTGTCTTATGAGGGTCTTCAGGGGAGAAAGGAAGGAGAGGGTCAGAGAATGACCTTTCTAGATTCTATGGCCTGCTTCAGGGGAGAAGGATGAGAGAAGGTCAGAGAGACCTTCCTGCTTCTGTTGTTTTCTCAATTGCCAAGCTGCTATATTTTGGGATATCATGTTCTGAGCCTTACAACTTAGATCACTGTATGAGAAACGATAATCTTGTAGAAATCAATGCTAATTGCTGGATTAGAAATGATCATTAATACTGGAGAAAGGTTGTGGATGTCCATACTGATTTATTGCTTGCCATGTACAGGTATAGACTGTCTAGGGAATGAAGGTGAATATATTTGAAGTGAATTTCAGTGTTGTGTCTAGGTTAGGCTAGATCTGCTGGTCATTGTCATAGGAAGTTACTTGAGCAAATGATTATCTCTTCCATAGTTTGAAGGCTGTAGTGATAAAAACCTAAAATGTCCAGTTGTTATGTGAACAAATTACATATTAGAAATTGATGTATCTATTGAATTCTGGATTATTCATGGTGGTAGGGACAAGGCTAACTTTCAGAAAAATCTCTTAATCATATATATTAGAATAATCCAAAATAAAGTGTTTAGAGCCCTGAAACCTTTCCAAATCACATTTTACCCAGTAATTTAAAGAATTCTTCTATCATACTTTTATAATGTTGTGAAAAATTATGAAATCACCAATATCCTTTCCATCTTTTTTGCTCATTTTTTGTTGAAAGTGATAATGGGAAACAAAATGGCCCAAAGATTAAGACATAGAGAATACCTTCCCTTCTGGCGATAGGATGCTATAAACATCCACAAATTTGATGCTCAGTACCTCAAAGAATGCTGAGGATAATGTATGTTTTCAATCTATTAGGTGTCCATTTCGTTGTCTATTAAACTGAACACGAGCCATCAATTTAATATGCACAATTGATAACACCCACAGAAATAAAGTACTAATTTAATCCTTTAAAGCAGTGATTGTTAGCTTTGAATTTATATTAGAAGCATTTGAACAGCTTTTAGGAATCTCAAACTCAGGCCACATCTCAGATCAATTAAACTAGAATCTCTTGGGGATGAGACCAAGATACCAGTATTTTTAAAGCTCACTAGGTAATTCTAATATGTAGCCAAGTTTGGGAAATACTTTTTCATAGAACTTTCCCGCTTGCTCTTAGTTTATTAAGTACTTAAGGGACTCTTTCTTTAACAATTTTTAACAGTATTTTTCCTTAACAGTCTTTAGGGACTGTTTCTGTTTCTTTTGCTTTAAGTAAAAGCAAATCTTGTCAAAAGAATAGTCTTGTTTCTTTTATTCCTCCTCTCTTTTTCTTTGCTCTTGGATTTTTTCAGCTAAATTGATCAATATAGCATACTAGCATATAGAGTCAGGTCACTCTTGGTTTGAATATAGGTTGGGCTATTTACTAGTTGTCATAGATAGGCAATTTATTTGATCTTTAAGCCAGTCCTCTCTGCCCCCACATCTATAGCAGTAGTTCTTAACCGGATGCAATTTTACCTGCCGGGGGACATTTGGCAATCCTGGAGACATTTTTGATTGTTACCACTGGGGGAGCGCTTTTGACATCTAATGAGTAGAGGCCAGGGATGCTGCACAGGAATAGCCCTCATAGCAAAGAATTATCTGGCCTCTGAATGTCACTAGCGCTGAGGCGATGGAACCCTGATCTACACAGTGAGGCTGTGGAGTCTGTCTGCATTCAAAGTCTTGTTCCTCTGCTTCCTAGCTGTGTAAACTTGAGCAACTTAACTGTTCCTGCCTGAATCCCATCTGAAAATGCAGATATCATTAGCACCCATCTTGGAGTTGATGTGAGGTTTAAATGGGATAATGCATGTGGAACATTAACACAGTGCTGATTATTACCAAAATATGTCTCCTTCTATCCTGGAGCATTTATCGATTTTGCCAGTGTGCTTGAGATAATTTGTTTGACCCTTCTCTTGATAACCTCAGAGTTAGTATTCCACGATTCAGTGGTAAGAGGGGAAAAGGGGTTGGCAGGCGGAATTGTCTTTTTTTTTTTTTTTCGGAATTGTCTTTGAATATGCACTCACTTTGGATTTCAAGTGAGCATTCAGAAGAGACAGTCTCCCGCAGCGCACTGTTCAATTCCTTTCTCCACTTTTCACATTCCTCCCCACCTTACCACCAGCTTGACACTTGGGGTGGAGTGTTCAGATGAACAAGCTTGCCTTGGGTCAAATAAAAAGTCAAAGGCGTTCTTGCAAGTGCAGATTCTAAGGGAAGAGGACTTAACAGCAAAGAACACAGTGTATTAATAAACTTTTTATTTATTATTAACAAGAGGAAGATAGCTACAGGAGTTTGAAATTCAGGGAAAAGCTCCATGCTGGAAATAGAAATTTGGGAATCATTACTATAAAAAGAATCAAAGTTATGAGAGAGAAAATTTTGAGGGAGGGTGTAGGGAGAGGGGAGAAGAGCGCTTAGGATGCAGCCTGAGAAATAATGCTCAGCTAATAGTTATTGCAAAGCTACTGTGTGCTTACCAGTCACCTTTCTAATTTGTTATACTACATTAGACTTTTGGGAAGTGTTGCCTCCTATTCCTTCCATACTCATCCCCAAGTGTTGCAAGTCTGGCTTGAAACTAACAAAATGAATCTGTACTAAAGACAATGTGGGCTGCTCATGAGACTAACCTGATTGCTCTCCATTAATCAGATTCATTTTTAATTTTTGTCATTATAATTTTATAATCATAATATAAAATTTGAATTCTTCTCTATGCATTTGCTTTTCTATTGTCATAGTGTACATATAACTATGTATATTTTTATAACAGCTTTATTGAGATATAATTCACATACCATATAATTCACCCATGTAGAGTGTACAATTCAATGGCTTTTGGTATGGTTACAGAGTTGTGCAACCAACACCACAATCGATTTTAGAACATTTTCATCATCCCCAAAAGAAACTCCATACCCATTAGCAGTCAATCCCCATCTCCCCTCAATCCTTCCAGCCCTAGTGTTTTTCCGTCTCTATAGATTTGCCTGTTCTGGACATTAATATAAATGGATTCAGACAAAATGTGATCCTTTGTGTCTGGTTTCTTTCCCTTAGCATAATGTTTTCAAATGTCATCCATTTATAGCATTTATCACTACTTTATTCCTTTTTATTGCTGAATAACATTCCACTGTATGGATATAGCACATTTTATTTATTCATCAGATGATGGACATTTGGGTTATTCCACCTTTTGACTATTGTAAAGAATGCTGCTATGAATGTTCATGTACAAGTATTTGTTTGACCACCTGTTTTCAATTCTTTTGGGTATACACCTAAGAGTGGGATTGCTGGATCATATGGTAGTTCAATTTTTAATTTTTTGAGGATCCTCCATACTGTTCTATAATGGATATGCTAATTTACATTCCCACTAACAGTGCATCAGGGCTCCCTTTTCTCTGTAACACTTTTCTTTTGTCTTTTGACAATAGACATTCTAACTAAAGCATGTAGTATTTCACTGTGGTTTCCACTTGCATTTCCCTGATGATTAGTGATGCTGAGCATTTTTTCATGTACCTGATGGCCATTTATGTGTGTTCTTTTGAGACATATCTGTTTAAGTCTTTTGCCATTTTTAAATTGTGTTACTTGTCTTTATGCTGTTAAGTTATTTAGGTATCCAGATATTAACCTCTTGTCAGATGTATAGTTTGCAAATATTTTCTCCCATTCTGTAGGTTGTTTCTTCACTCTGGAAAAGCTTCTTAGTTTGACAAACATACAAAAACCAGTAGTGTTTCTATATGCTAATAGTGAACTATCTGAAAAAAAATCAAGAAAACAATTCCACTTACAATAGCTACAAAAAAAGGATACCTAGGAATAAACTTAACCAAGGAGATGAAGGATCTCTACACTGGAAACTATAAAACATCGAGGAAAGAAATTGAAGATATATTTGAAGATAATATTTCAAATAAATAGAAAGATATTATGTGTCATGTTTATGGATTGGAAGAATAAAGTGGCCATACTACCCACAGCAATCTACAGATTTATTGCAATTCCTATCAAAATACCAGTGACCTTTTTCATAGAAATAGAAAAAAAATCCTGAAATTCATATGAAACCACAAAAGATCCCAAATAACCAAAGCAATCTTGAGCAAAAAGAACAAAGCTGGAGACGTCATACCACCTGACTTCAAAACATACTACAGAGCAGTAGTAACCAAAACGGCATGGTACTGGCATAAAAATAGACAATGGAACAGAATAGAGAATCCAGAAATAAAATCCATGTACTTACAGCCAACTGATTTTTCACAAGGGTGCCAAGAACATACATTGGGGAAAGGACAGTCTCTTCAAAAAATGGTGCTGGAAAAACCAGATATCTACATACAGAAGAATGAGACTAGACCTCTAACTCTCTCTTTTGTATATTTCGATATGCAAAATCAACTCAAAATGGATTAGACTTAAGTGTAAAACCCAAAACTATGAAATTACTAGAAGAAAACATAGGGGAAACATTTTATAACATTGGGCTGAGCGAATTAAGACCTCAAAAGCACAGGCAAAAAAACAAACAAACAAAAAAAGCACGGGCAACAAAGGCAAAAATTACACAAATGGATTATTAAGCTACATTCAAGATTGATTTTGAAGTCTTTCTTTATCCATAAAGAATACATAAAGGAACATGCAAATGGAAAGTTTTATGTGATGGAGAAACTGTTCTATAATGGATTAATATTTATCACCACACATTTAAACTGGCAGAAAGCTCCCCCAAAAGAGGAGGATTCCAAACAAGCAGTGAACACTAGTTTGGCTACCTAATCCATCTTTGAACAGAGATGAAAAGCTTCACTTGAATAAAACTAAACTTGGGCATGTACTATTGAGCTGGTACACTTACACTTATTGTTCCCTAAATATAGATTTTTATTATATAAAAAACAGGGAATATAAGAAAAAGGAAGGAAAGAAAAATTCCCTCCTGGGAATAACACTGCCATTTTCTAAAGGACCTCTGGATTAGCATGCTGGAATCATAAACTGGTTTGAACTACCTCTAGTGGTTTGAGCCCAAGGAAACCCACCTACAGGTCATTCTAATAAATGCTGTGCGAGCTCTGAGGCCACTGGGATTTCTCCAAGGAAATCCCCTTGGAGAAAAATAACATTTTCTATTTCCTTCGGTCTTCTGGTCAGTTTAAGTGTATTTAAGAGCAAAATTCATACAAATATGTGGAAGAAAGTTTCAGTGGGCTCTTACACTAACTTCAGAAAATTGATTTAAAATTGGAGTGACATTAATTCCCAAGGTATTAATTAGACAGCTTGCAGGGCCCATCTTCTGCTAATCTCAATAATTCTCTAAATTTTACTTTACCTTTTTTGCATGCAAAGATGTTGCACTGACTAATTTGTCACACAAGGGATTTTTTTGACTGCAAACAAAGGCCTTAAAATATTCGAATGCCAAATTATGAATACAGGAATACTTCTACACATTTATTATTCACATTCAAACATTTATTGAGCACCTATAGCATGTAAGGTAAGATTATGGGACTAGGAATTCAATTAAAAATGAGTTGGGTGTTAAGGAGAAAGAAGGCTAATCATCTATTTATTTATAATTATTATGGGTATATAATAATTGTATATCTTTGTAGGGTACATGTGATGTTTTGATACAGGCATACAATGTGAATTACTCAAATTAGGATAATTGAGGTATCCATCACTTCAGGCATTTGTCATTTCTTTATGTTAGGAACATTCCAACTTCACTCTTAGTTGTTTTAAAGTGTACCCTAACTTATTGTTGATTATAGTCACTTTGTTGTGCTATTGAATATTGTTCATTTTATCTAACTCTCTAACTATATTTTGCGCTCATTAGTCATTCCACTTTATTCCCCCTTCCTCGCTATCCTTCCCATCCTCTTGTAACCATCATTCTACTGTCTGTCTCCATGAGACCAATTGTTTTGATATTTATTATTTTTTTTTACTCCCCCCACACACCAGATCAATTGTTTTTAATATTTAGCTCCCACAAATGAGTGAGAACATATACGATTTGTCTTTCTGTGCTTGCCTTATTTCACTTACATAATGTTCTTTAGTTTCATCTATATTGTTGCAAATGGCAGGATTTTATTCTTATTTAGTGGCTACATAATATTCCATTATGTATATGTACTGCAATTTCTTTATCCATTCATCCATTCATGGACAGTTAGGTTGATTCTAAATCTTGGGTATTGTTAATAGTGCTACAATAAATGTAAGAGTGAAGATACGTTTTTAGTGTACTGAATTCTCATCCTTTGAATATATAACCAGGAGTGGTATTGCTGCATCATATAGCAGTTCTATTTTTAGTTTTTTGAGGACCCTCCATACTGTTGTCCATAGTAGTTGCACTCATTTACATTCCTACCAACAGTGTACAAATGTTCCCCTTTCTCCACATCCTTCCTGGCATTCATTATTGCCTGTCTTTTTGATAAAAGCCATTGTAACTGGGGTGAGATGACATTTTATTGTAGTTTTGTTTTGCGTTTTTCTGATAACTAATAATGTTGAGAATTTTTTCATGTACCAGTTGGCCATTTGTATGTCCTCTCTTGAGAAATGTCTATTCAGATCCTCTGTTCCTTTTCTAACTGGATTATTTGATATTTTCCTATTGAGTTGTTGGAGCTCCTTATATATTCTAGTTATTAATCCCTTGTCAGATGGGTAGTTTGAGAATATTTTCTCCTATTCTTTGGGTTATCTCTTCTCTTTGTTGATTGCTCCTTTTGTGGTGCAGAAGCTTTTTAGCTTGATGTGATCCCATTTCTCCAATTTTGCTTTGGTTGCTGTGATTTAGGGGAATTACTCAAGAACTCCTTGCCCAGACCAATGTCCTGAAGCATTTCCCCAATGTTTTCTTTCAGTAGTTTCATAGTTTCAGGTCTTATATTGAAGTTTTTAATCCATTTTGATTTGATTTTAGTATATAGTAAGAGATAAGGTTCTAGTTTCATTCTTCTGCATCCATATAGCCAGTTTTCCCAGCACCATTTATTGAAGAGACTGACCTTTCCCCACTGTATGTTCTTGGCACCTTTGTTGAAAATAAGTTCACTATAGATATGTGGATTTATTTCTGGCTTCTCTATTCTGTTTCATTGGTCTATGTGTCTGTTTTTATGCCAATATCATGCTGTTTTGGTTACTACAGCTCTGAGGTATAATTTGAAGTCAGGTAATGTTATTCCTCCAGTTTTGTTCTTTTTGCCCAGGATGGTTTTGACCATTTTGGGTTTTTTGTGGCTGCATGTAAATTTTAGAATTTTTTTGTCTATTTCTGTGAAGAACATCATTGATATTTTGATAGGGATTGTATTGAATCTGTAGATTGCTTTGGGTAGTATGGGTCATTTTAACAATATTGTTCGTTCCAATCCTTTAGCATGGACTTTGTTTCCATTTTTTGGTGTCCTCTTCAATTTCTTTCATCAATGTCCTGTAATTTTCAGTATAGAGATCTTTTACTTCTTTGGTTAAGTTTATTCCTAGGTATTTTATTTTATTTGTAGCTATTGTAAATGAGATTACTTTTTTGGTTTCTTTTTCAGATTGTTTCCTGTTGGCATATAGAAATGCTACCGATTTTTGTATGTTGCTTTTGTATCCTGAAGCTTTACTGAATTTGTTTATGAGTTCTAATAGTTTTTTGTGGAGTCTTTAGGTTTCTCTAGATATAAGATCATATCATCTGCAAACAAGGATAATTTGACTTCTTTCTTTCCAATTTGGATGCCCTTTATTACTTTCTCTTTTCTGGTTGCTCTAGCTAGAACTTCCAGTATTATGTTGAATAGCATTGGTAAAAGTGAGCATCCTTGTCTTGTTCCAGATCTTAGAGAAAAGGCTTTCAGTTTTTTCACATTCCGTATGATACTTTCTATGGGTCTGTCATACATGGCTTTTATTATGTTGAGGTAAGTTCCTTCGACATCCAGTCTTTTGAGAGTTTTTTTATCTTGCAGTTATGAGGAATTTTATCGAATTCCTTTTCAGCATCAACTGAAATGATTGTATAGTTTTTCTCCTTTTCTGTTGATATGATGTGTCACATTAATTGATTTGCATATATTGAACTATCCTTGCATCTCTGGAATGAATTCCACTTGATCATGATGAATAATGTTTTTAATGTGTCGTTGAATTCGGTTTGCTAGTATTTTGTTGAGAATTTTTGCATCTTTGTTTATTAGAGATATTGGCTTATGGTTTTCTTTTTTCTTGTGTCTTGTCTGGTTTTGGTATCAGGGTGATACAGGCCTCATAGAATAAGTTTGAGAGTATTTCCTCTGTCTTGATTTTTTGGAATAGTTTAAGTAGGATTGGTATTAGTTCTTCTTTGAATGCTTGGCAGAATTCAGCAGGGAACCCATTGGGTCTTGGGCTTGTCTTTGATGGGAGACTTTTTATTACTGCTTCTATCTTGTTACTTGTTATTAGTTTATACAGAATTTGGATTTCTTCCTGGTTCAATCTTGGTAAATTATATGTGTCTAGGAATTTATCCATTTCTTCTAGCTTTTTCAATTTATTGGCATGTAGTTGTTCATAGTAGTCTCTAATGATCCTTTGGATTCTGACAGTATCAGTTGTAATGTCTCCTTTTTCATCTCTGATTTTATTTATTTGGATCTTCTTTTTTTGAGTTTGGCTAAAGGTGTGTCAATTTTGTTTATATTTTCAAAAGACCAACTCCTTATTTCATTGATCTTTTGTATTTTTTTGTTTCAATTTCATTAATTTCTGCTCCAATCTTTATTATTTCTTTTCTTCCACTAATTTTGGGTTTGGTTTGCTCTTGTTTCTAGTTCTTTGTGATACATCATTAGGTTGTTTATCTGAAGCTTTTCTGCTTTTTTTTTTTTTTTTTGAGTCTCACTCTGTTGCCCTGGCTAGAGTGAGTGCCGTGGCGTTAGCCTAGCTCACACCAACCTCAAACTCCTGGGCTCAAGCGATCCTACTGCCTCAGCCTCCCGAGTAGCTGGGACTACAGACATGTGCCACCATGTCCAGCTAATTTTTTTCTATATATTTTTAGTTGTCCAGATAATTTCTTTCTATTTTTTTTTTTTTTTAGTAGAGACGGGGTCTCGCTCTTGCTCAGGCTGGTCTCGAACTCCTGAGCTCAAACAATCTGCCCGCCTCGGCCTCCCAGAGTGCTAGGATTATAGGCATGAGCCACCGCACCTGGCCTCTACTTTTTTGATACAGGTACTCATTGCTATAATCTTTTCTCTTATTATTGCTTTTGCTGTATCCCATAGGTTTTGACATGTTGTGTTTTCATTTTCATTTGTTTTGAGACATTTGAAAATTTTCTTCTTCTTCTTTTTTAATTTAACAGAGTTTAATTGAGCAAAGAATGATTTACAAACTGGGAAGTCCCTGAACCAGAATAGATTCAGAGACACTCCAAAATTTTCTTCTTAATCTCTTTCTTGATCCACTAGTCATTCAGGCGTATATTGTTTGTATAATTTCCATGTGTTTGTATGTTTTCCACTGTTTCTCTCGTTATTGATTTCTAGTTTTATTCCATTGTGGTCAGAAAAAATACTTGGTATGATTTTAATTTTTTGAATTTTTTAAGAGTGGTTTTATGGCCTAATATATGGTATATCCTTGAGAAAGATTCATGGCTGAGGAGAAGAATGTGTATTCTGCAGCCATTGGGTGAAATGTTCTGTAAATATTTATTAGGTCCAATGCTGAAAGTGGAGTGTTGAAGTCTCCTGTGACTCTTGTATTGGGGGTCTTTCTTTTTAGGTCTGATAATATGTACTTTATATATCTGTGTGCTCCAGAGTTGGGTGCATATATTGTTATATCCTCTCACTGAATTTACCCCTTATCATTATATAATGACCTTCTTTGTCTCTTTTTATAGTTTTTGTCTTGAAATATTTTTTTATCTGATAGAAGTATCACTACTCCTGCTCTTTTTTGGTTTCCATTTGCATGGAATATCCTTTTCCATACCTTTATTTTCAGTCTATATGTATGTTTACAGGTGAATTCTATTTCTTGCAGACAAGATATAGTTGGCTTGGCTCTTATTTTTTTTTATCTATTCAACCACTCTATGTCTTTTGATTGGAGATTTTAATCCATTCACCTTCAGTGTTATTATTGATAGGTAAGGACTTACTATTGTCATGTTATTATTGGATTTCTGGTTGTTTTGGGGTCTTTCTTACTTCCTTTCTGCCTTCCTTTGTTATTATAAAAGTGCTTTTCTCTGGTAGTAAGTTTTAATTTCTTGCTTTTTATTTTGTGTGTATCTGTTGTAGGTATTTTGATTTGAGGTTACCATGAGGCTTGCAAAAAACATTTTATAAACAATTATTTTTTAACATATGACAACTTTACTTACAAAGAAATAAACAAGCAAAGAGAAATCTAAGAGAAATTCTACTCTTTAACTGCATCACCCCCTTTTTATCTTTTTGTTGTTTCCATCTATATCTTTTTATACTATATCTCTCTCAAAAAGTTGCTATAGTTACTTTTGATAGGTTTCTCTTTTAGTCTTCCTACTCAAGATATAAGTGGTTTATGCACTGCAAATTATAGCAATAGAGTATTCTTTATTTGTGTATTTACTGTTACCAGTGAGTTGTATACCTTCAAATGATTTCTTATAGTTCATTAATGTCCTTTTCTTTCAGATTGAAGAACTCCTTTTAGCATTTCTTGTAGGACAGGTCTGGTGTTTGAGAAATCCCTCAGCTTTTGTTTGCCTGAGAAATTCTTTATTTCTCCTTCATGTTTGAAGGATATTTTTTCAGGATATGATTCTAGGGTTAAAGTTTTTTCCTTTAGCATTTTGAATATGTCATGCCACTCTCTCCTGGCCTGGAAGGTTTCCCTGAGAAGTCTGCTGACAGATACATCAGAGCTCCTGTATATGTTATTTTTTATTTCTTCTTGCTTCCCTTAAGACCTTTTCTCTATTCATGACCTTTGGGAGCTTGATTATTAAATGCCTGAGGTAGCCTTGTTTCGGTTAAATCTGCATGGTATTCTATGACCATCTTGCACCTAAATATTGATATCTTTCTCTAGGTTTGGAAAGTTCTCTGTTATTATTTCTTCTGCCCCAGTCTCGCTCTCTACCTCTTCCTTAACTCCAATGACTCTTTGATTTGCCCTTGTGAGGGCATTTTTTAGAACTTGTAGATATGCTTCATTAGGAAGGCTAATCTTGAGACAGAAAGTTACATTATAAATAGAAAAGGGTCCATTACATAGGGATTGTCAAACTGAAGTATTTCTAGACTCCAGCTTTATTTCAGTTTCCCTTTTTAGAAAGCAGGGATGAAGCTCAAACCTGGAAGCAGGGAAGAGCCTTGGAGGCATTTGAGAGAGGCAGAGTTATCTTACCTCACAATTTTGCCCTGGTCCCTGAAGGGCCGTAAGTGCCCCTAGGCATGTGTTTACAAAGCTGTCTTCTCTTGGGAATCTCTTGTGTCTCTTTAGGGAAATAGAAATAGTTTGACCCCACATCCCGAGATTGTGACTCAGTTGGTAAGGAACCTGGGAGTCTGTATTTTCACAAAGCTTCCTTAGTCAATGCTTACAGAGGTTTGGAGACCTCTAGAATGCAGTCATTCCACTTAAGTCAGTGTTGCCCAACTCCTGCTGCACATCAGAATCATCTGGGGAGTGTTAAAAATGCGCATACACAGGTCCTACCCCTATGGATTCTGATGTCATTGGTTTTCCGTGGACCTGAGTTTATGGATTTTTCCAAGCGCTGCAGGTGATTACAACGTGCAGCCACTCTGAGAGCCACTGACTTAAAGGCATTCAGTCCTGGTGAATCATCTCTCACTATCAAAGCTTAAAATGAAGACATGGTAGCAGGGTGAATAGCTGAATCAGATAATTCAAGAGAATTGAGAGAACAGAAGAAAGAATTCAGAGAGGACCATTGTGGAGGGAGTGGACAGGGGCATCATTCTCAAGGCAACACCATTAAGAAAACTTCCTCTTAGAGACAGTTGGACTTTATTGTTTAAAGGTCAGGGAAGGGGAGGGGTGGGAGAGTAGGTAAAACCACCAGTCTTTAAAGCATCTGCTGCATCCTCAGGTTCATAAAGCCGCTTGTGCCTTGATTATGTAATGAGGCCTTTGTTTCTGGAACAAGGAATGATCAGACAGTTAATGAGAAGTCTCCATAAACCTCCAGGGCAGTTAGAAACCTCAGCAAACCACAGTCTGAGGATTTCTTCACCTGAAGGCTGGACACCTATGTAGAGTGAGAGGTGGCCTTCATGCAGACAGCAAAGAACATTGGCTGATTTGTTCATAGATTCCATTTTTGCAACCAGGCAGCCTGCTTCTTCTCATTTAGAAACAGCTCAGCAGATGGCAGTCCAACATAAAAAGAAGGAGACGGATATGTCACCATCTCCAGTAGTGACACATGGGCACGAGATGGCAGAGTGGGAACTGCATGGGATCTGTGCAAGCACAACTGTCTGGTAGAACTTTCTGGGCCAACACAACTCCATGTTTGTGATGTCCAGTGCAGTAGCCATTAGCCACATGAGCTCTTGAGCATTTGAAATGTGGCTGGTGAGATGGAGGAACTGAGAAATTAATTTTATTTAAGTACAATTTAAATTTGAGTGGCCACATGAGGCTACTGGCTTCTGTATTGGACAATGCAGCTCTCAAGAATGAACCTTGAATCTGTCACTTATGAGGCAAATTTCTAGACATCTCCAAGTCTCAGCTCCCTCATCTGTACTTCTTGTATGCTGGCACCAGAATTCCTATTAGGAACAGAACTGTTTTTGTTTGGGAAAATACTTTATGGGTAATTTGGCCATCAAAATATAGGTCTCACAGAAGGGTCTGGACAGGAAATGCAAAACACAGGAAGGACCAAGTCATTTTTGTATAAGAACATGGGAAAATTTATTCATTTATTGTTGGCCCTGAGTGAGGAGTAAGGGACGAAGGGGAGAGAGGAGCCAGTCAGAAAGCTTGTGGGCTCCATGAGTGGCAGGGTGGCCAAAAGGACTCTTAGGAACAGGGAGAGAAAATATTAGTTTTAAGTTATTTGTGTTACTATTGTAAACCCATACCATCTTTCCAAACCTGTGGTAAAATTTGCTGTAAACACAAATGGCTTGGTATGATTTGTTTGTGTGTGAATCAAGTAAAGGGAATGAGTCCAATGTTTAGAATAGAATTGAATGGAAAACGGAAAACATAGAATGATCAGTTAATAAGCAAAACTAATTCAGTGAAAGCAGAAGCCCCGAGGCAGAGAAAACCACGAGAAAGTAAGCCCCTGAAGAAGTTTTAGCTAACATTGTTTTTTCATAAAAATGAGGTTCACACCAAGCTTACATAAATGTCAAAGGGAAGTGTTGTCACAGCTGATGCTTGTATTATACGCAACCTGGACATAATGCCTACTTGAAGGGTTCTTGTGAAGATAAAATGAGATAATGCTTGTAAAGTGCTTGTTCATAGTAAGAGCTTAATAAATAATAGTCAAACTTTAGTTTCATGTTTTTTAAAAATTAATATGCAGTTGACCCTTGAACAACTTGAGGGTTAGAGCACTGACCTGTATGGTCGAAAATCCTTGTATAACATTTGACTTCCCCAAAACTTAACTACAGAAAGTCTTACTGATAAGAGTTGATAAACACATATTTTGTATATTATGTTATATACTGCATTTTTACAATAAAGTAAGATAGAGAGAAAAAAATGTTATTAAGAAAATCATAAGGAAGAGAAAATATATTTACTATTCATTAAGTGGAGGTGGATCATCATAAAGGTCTTCATCCTCATTTTCTTCATGTTGAGTAGGCTGAGGAGGAGGAAGAAGAGGAGGGGTTGCTCTTGCTGTCTCAGGGGTGGCAAAGGCAGAAGAAAATCCACGTATAAGTAGACCCATGCAGTTCTAACCTGTGTTGTTCAAGGGTCAATTGTAATACTCTCCCTTTTTTTCAGGGGTGGGATGGAGAGGAAGATTAAGTGATATAACATGTAAAGCTCCTGTTTCACAGTGAGTATTCCCTAAATGCCATATTCCTTCCTTTTTAGGAAGGGAATCTTCCTCCAGACCCTATTTGATAGCTATATCATTTTATGTTATAGATCCAGACAGGCCCCAGACACTTCTTGGGGACATATGAAGTCTTTCCTTCTGTTCCTTCTCTTGATTACTTATGGATTACTACTTTTAGGAACAGTGAATTGACACAAACTATGTCCAGACTTGTCTTCCATCTTAATCTGCAACCATATCTCAGATTTTTTTGTTTCCCTTATAACTCACATGGGCTTATTGAGGAGCCTAACTTTTATCTATTTTCACCAATTTGTGGGTCTTGTTTACCCAATCAATTGTCCTTGCCTCTCCTACAGTGGCCTTAATTTCCAATTGTTTTTATTATTCCTGTTTTTTAAATACCATTAAATGTTTATCAGTACATTTTAACTTTGGCTGAAATGTTATTTGGACCTTTTTTACATCTCTTATTGTTGAGCGAGTATCATTCACTTATGTAAGAATCAACCTATTACTGAGAGTAGGATAGGAAAATTCCCAGAATTATAGAGTTTTGGCTACAGCTCCTGAAAAATTCAGGGTACAGGCTACTCTAGTGTCCACCAAACAGATGTCTGAGTTTCCTCATGGATGATGTGATAACTTATAGTTTGAAGGTTAGAATTAGACGGGTTTTATACATCTCCATACAAAACAAAACACAATTACCATCTTACCTGCAATTTAACTACCTCACCTCTAGGTGGTGGTAGTGTGTTTGGTCCAAGCCACTCATCAGCATATGTGGCTAACTGAAAGTGTGTTGATTGAACTAAAGATAAACATGTCTTTTGTCTCTCAAAATATATTTTTCTTATTATAAGAGCTTAGTATAAGTACTACGGCATAATTTATCACATTTATTACTTGTATTTTTGGCCAGCACTTCTATCCAAACAATGGAGAACTGCAGTGGGATCCTTGCAGATTCTAGCACTGAGTATTTAATGATTTGAGGCCTGGGGAATCTTGCATTTTTCAGTATGCTTAGCTTTTTACTGCAGGGGCTCAGGTGTCCTGACTAAAGACAATTGCAGCTCCACTTCTGAAACCCCAATAGTGAAACGGTAATGCAGGAAAAGCTGTGTCTTACATTCTGATGACAAAAGAGAAACCTCATTTTCTAGTCATTTCATTTCAGCTGTTTACTCTCCATGGTGAATAATAAACACAAGCATAAACTGTAAAGAGATATTTCTTTTTCCAAAAGATGGAATTACCTAGAAAACTCTAGAGTTTAAAAAAAAAAACAACACAAATATATATCTTGTCAGACCTGAAAACTAATGCTTGAAATCTTTATTTAATCTAAGTGGTGAGAGTTGCTAAAGAGTATATGTTAGGAAAAGCACTTCAGTTTGTCTCTGAATAGATAGGGTGTTTATCAGTCAGTATTATATATGAAGAGGTCCCCCACAGACTTAGTACATCCTGTCAAGTGCTCTTGTTTTACTGTGTTTGTAAATCACAGAGCGTGTTTGAAATATAAAGTAATGGTGAGCTCTGATGTGTGGTAAAGAGGTGCCATTAGTGTCGATTTTTTTCTTCCTACACTTTACCTAGAGCTCCCACAAGGAAAATACTAGTGGGTAAAGGGAGCACATGCTGAGGACTGGGAAAATATTTGAAAGCTATCTAGAGCTTTTTTTTTTTTTTTTTTTTTGAGACAGAGTCTCACTATGTTGCCCTGGGTAGAGTGCCATGGCATCATCCTAGCTCACAGCAACCTCAAACTCCTGGGCTCAAGAGATCCTCCTGCCTCAGCCTCCTGAGTAGCTGAGACTATAGGCATGCGCCACCATGCCCGGCTAGTTTTTTCTATATATTTTAGTTGTCCAATTAATTTCTTTCTATTTTTAGTAGAGACGGGGTCTCGCTCTTGCTCAGGCTGGTTTTGAACTCCTGAGCTCAAACAATCCGCCCGCCTCGGCCTCCCAAAGAGCTAGGATTACAGGCGTGAGCCACCACGCTCAGCCTATATAGAGCTTTTAATTTTTTTTTTTTGAAACAGAGTCTCGCTCTGTTACCTGGGCTAGAGTGCAGTGGTGTCACCATAGCTCACTGCAACCTAAAACTCCTAGGCTCAAGCAATTCTCCTGCCTCAGCCTCCCGAGTAGCTGGGACTAGAGGTGCATGCCACCGTGTCTTGCTAATCTTTCTATTTTTAGTAGAGATGAGGTCTTGCTCTTGCTCAGGCTGGTCTCGAATTCCTGGCCTCAAGCAATCCTCCTACCTCGGCCTCCCAGAGTGCTAGGATTACAGGTGTGAGCCACCATGCCCAGCACAGAGCTTTTGAGTCATGGTTTTTGAATCTCCTTAAGGTTGGTATGTCAGCCAATGTACAATCAGAAGACAGAAATCACACAAGTTATTTCTCTCTGTTCTCTCAGTTTCTCTCTGTGAGACAGTTGCTCTCTGAATTTTCACAAAGATTACTTAATACTTTCTTACCATCTCCATGGTGCTGCAAACCACCCTCTCCCCAGTCCCCTGCTCCCTCCCCCACCACTCTCCAGCCTCTGGTAACCACTGTTCTATTCTTTACTTTTATGTGATCAAGTTTTTAGATTCCATGTATGAGTGAGATCATGTGATATTTGTCTTTCTGTGCCTGGCTTATTTCACTTAACATAATGTCCTTCAGGTTCATCCATGTTATCACAAATGACAGTGTCGCGCCGCCCTGACCAGCAGGAAGGACGCAACACTCGGAGTTCTTCCAACAGCGTTTTAATGGGGCAAACGGCGAAGACGACACACAAAAAGCAAAACAAGCACAGGCTTATATACTGGTGAAGGCTAGGTGGCAAACTGTGATTGGACATGCCCTTAGGGTCCTCCCCAGGAAAGGCGTTTCTCTGCTGGCGCATGCGCTCAACAGATGTTTACCTCAAAGTTGTTTGGTGCTCAGCGCCATCTTCTGATGGCATCGACTGCGGCGCTCCACAGCTCCCCCTTCTGTTTTTGGCGCAACCCCCCACGGCCGTGTGGGACTGTTCCGGCAACTGTTCTTGCACCAAGTCCACACGTTGATTCAGTATCATAATGCCGCCCTTCAGGTGAGAGTTAATGGCGGCCT